>JAAQPG010000798.1:0-21264 GCA_013186905.1 Fusarium udum | reverse complement strand
AAGTTAAATAGGATTTTTTAATGTATTAGCTTAATATATCTTACTAAGGTGTTATAAGCTTTAAGTATTAATTAATAAAGCCTTACTAAGATGCGCTAAGTTTACCTAAATACTTTTATCACTTAGATCGGAAATCCTAAGTTTTCTTGCCTCCCCTCTCCATAGATCCAGACCCCAAATCATCGCGATCACGCGAGACGTAGCCCAATCGGAGTAGCCATCTTCCTAATTCTGTGCAAAGCCAAGAAATGGCTGCTCGAGCTGAAAAGATCAGAGGCTGTATCGGGAAAAGCAGCGCTTGGCTGTACTACTAGAATAAGCTTAAAATAAAGAAATGGCGTTAGCTAGACTGGTCGATTCAGCCTCACACATGCCATTGAGTTTGCCCTTTGGAACAACAGCTGGGTTAATATCCTGGCCCCTACCCCCGGTGCATGAATTCCCTGTCGACTTTCATAAAAGTTTCTGTGGGATTGAAGGGAAAGGGAGTTATCATGGCGCAGTATAGCCAAGTCCACCAAGGCGTTTACGAGATGGGATCAGATGGATTTTCGACATACCATTCAACTTTGAACCCCAATGATCCGTCTAGCTACGGTTACTTCCCCACCAGAAAGCCTGCGCCATATCCAACTAACACCGAGTTCGAAGACAACCAACGCCTCATACACCAAAATGCCCCGACAGGCTTCCAACGACCGGCAAAACGTCAACCATTGCGAAGAAGGCTTGGTAAGACAGGACTGACCATCATAATTCTCGGAACAATCGTCATTCTCGTCGCATGCACGCTTCTTGTCTATCTCTGGCAAGGCGCTGAAAAAGCACGCAACAGACAACCCCGAGGCAAAGAATGGGACAGAATCATCTTCGAGAACTACGCAGCGCAAGTAGCGACGCTTTGCTCCGCTGCAATTCGAGTATCGATGGATCTTCAGACCTGTCTCGCTGCTGCGTCAATGGCAGCCATTGTTATTGAAACCGCTGGTTGTCGAATCTCTGACCTGGCGCGGCTATCAATCTCTAGAGCCTCTAGTTGTGATGCAAGTCCATGGGATATCTTCCTCATCACAAAAAGTAACAGGAAGACTTTGTTCCACTGCATCATCTTACTCTTTAGCTTCTTGCTAAGTCTTGCTATGACCTTTACGTCGACCATCTTGCTTTTCGACTTTAAGGCGCTTCCTATCGCTGCACCGATGGTCTCAGAGTCAATTCATGTTGGGTTCGATATATCCAAGGATACAGCTGTGTTCTCTGGTGTATCTTACTGGCAGTCCAAGCCGTCAGCGCACTGGCGATTCGCAGAGACGCGGCCTTCGGGCCAAAGGCTTGCGCCTAAAGATGTGGCAGACACGGGAGATGTTTATCGAGCTATGATA
This sequence comes from Fusarium udum, assembly GCA_013186905.1. Lineage (NCBI taxonomy): Eukaryota > Fungi > Ascomycota > Sordariomycetes > Hypocreales > Nectriaceae > Fusarium > Fusarium udum. Next base: position 19,882 of record JAAQPG010000798.1, on the reverse strand, counting down.
CCGATGGCTAATGTTGATAATCGAACGTCACTGGAGCATTATTCTGGACCTACGATTGTCACCAACATGAGGACAGCATGTGTAGCACCGAATTTCAGCAATGCTACATTCGAGTATATGTACACTGGAAGCAACGCTACAGAAGGTCTTTATCTCCTAGCGGAATTCAACGCCTCAACCGGTTGGGAGTCAGGCCCTAGCATAAACGGTTCATATCCAGCCACATTATCGTGTCGTATCAACAACGAATGGGATCAATCGAACTCGACCTCCTGGCCAATATCATTCTGCAGCTTCAACATGAAAGAACTAGCCCCCAAAAACAGCAGTCTGACGAACCCGCTTTCTCGTCATCCGTACAACTTTCATCCAGTACTTCTCCTCAACGCGAGCGATAGTCTGATCCAGCTGAGACCCATGTATGACAGAGCTACAAATACGTGGTCGAATGTGACGATTCCGGAAGATATGCAAATGGCAAAGTCAGCGAGTAAAGGTCCATGGACGACGGCGACGAATAATAACAAGACCCAACTCTTCCAGGCGAGTGTGTGCTTCCTCACTCAGAACACACCGTTTCTGTACAACGTCACCATGACAGGTCGAGCAATACCATCTGAACCAACATCTATAGCAAAGTGGAAAACACTACAGGGGAAGAATGGGACAGAATTTCTCAAACAGCTCGGCGTGGGCGTCTCGCCCTCTGATACTGAAGCAAGAGGCATTCTCGATCTGAAGATACGCTCGGGGCCAACTTCTATGGCAGATACAGGGGTTCCTGAGTGGGATGAATGGGTCTACCAAATGATTCATTTCAGCCTTTTCGACTACAGTATCTCTGGTGGATGGACCTTCAATAACGATGCTTTGCAAGGGTGGTTTGATACACTGGCGAATTGGCCCGCGCACCCAGAACATTCGCATCTTTTTCAGAGTGTTCTCCAAGAAACGGATGATCCCGCACGAGCTGTCCAGGAACTCTTCTTTCGTTTCTACCAGATGATCTTTCACGATATCCTACCCTACTTCACCCAACAGCAGTCTGTAACTACGATCAACGTCAAACAGGTTCTTATTCCGAATCAATGGACGGGCTTGATTATTATCCTGTCCGGTGTTATTCTGCACTTGGTTCTTACGTTGATAACTATCATCATGTTTATGGCTTCCACCAAGAGCTCTATACTTGGTAATGCATGGCATGCGGTGTCGCAGATTATTTCGCCGGAGACGAGTGTTGTGGTGGAGACTGTGGCGGGTAGTGGGATGCGGGATGTTGATGTTGCGAAGTGGGCGGAGTCAACGGGTTCTGATGGGCATGTTTATGGATTGTCGACGGGTGCTGATAACAAGGTTCGCAGACGGTAGGGAATACGGCATGGAGTTGCATTTATGGCCAAGAACAGAGAAGAATATTTGTTAATGGTCTTGTGAAAATCAAGCGAATCATAAGCTAGATGTACTATTTGCAATCCGAGTCAGACCTTTCTCAGCTACATGAACTAGGGGAGGAAAGGACAGTTGGGATCTTGATCCTAAGTGATGAAAGGACTTAGGTAATTTAGTATACGTTTAGTATAAACTTAGGATAAGTTTAGGATATACTTTAGCAAGTTTATTTTAATACCTTATACTAAGGTCTAACATTTCTTGCTCCCTGAGGATGAACTACTTAAAACTCCTTCCATGAAATCCAGGAAGGATCTGCTGCCCCTCTAGCTCATCATACGTGATTCCCCTCTTCTGCGACTGCTGCCACGTCTGCTTCAGCGTCGTAAACTCTCCCATAGTTGGGACAGGATGACCCCCCCTCTCAAACTCATTCTGCGTGTAGCCCTCACGCTTCAAAAGAGGTGAGTCAATAGTGTTAAGCACAAGGTCGTTCTCTGCGCGCGAGAAGTATAAAAGACCCAGACGGTCTACGTTTCGCTGATCCTTAGGAGGGACGGATACCTAACTTGTTAGTTTGTAAAACAGAGTGAAAGGGTTGACTTACCCGATGGATGGTAGACTGAACATAACCCCCCGTAAGAAAACTCAATGCATCACACGCATTAACCGTTAAACTGCCATCAAGAGGCTTAGCCCACTTCCAATCACCAGTCTTATGATCCTTAATCTGAAGACCAGCAACTGGTTGACGGAAGAGAAGAGTGTATGAGCCAAGATCAGTATGGCCGCGAGACCAAAGACCGTCTTCGAGCTTTTCAATCTCTTCGGGCGAGAATTTTCCGTATTTCATGTAGCGGAGGTGGGATTCGTTGTGGGTTCCCCATTTGTGTAGGTTGACAAGGTGGTCTTCTGGGATTTGGAGGGCGAGGGCTGTGAGGTGGTAGAGAGGGTCGAGGACTTTTTCGTGTAGGTCCTTGAGATGTGTTAGCGTGGTTGGAAGGAGGTTGAAAGGGTTGGATTACCTTTGCGAAAGAGGTGATTTCATCAATGTGGTCCTTCAACAGCTTAGGTACAGGCTGCGTAATCTTTCCATTATCCGCTACACCAAGTCAACACTGCAATTTAGTTCATTTGATTATCAGACCAACTTACTAGCCATGTTCCAAACCTCAGTCTTCTCCTTCACCCCACCCGACAGAATCCTTCGTCCGCCTGGTCTATAGCCATTATACTCCCCCGCATCAAGGTCAGGAACATACTTGAGCTTTTCCTCAATGGGGAGATTATAAAAGGCATTGCCAAGAGCGAATTGTCTGTCAATGGCAGATTGGGGAATGTCGAACTTGGTTACGTAGAAGAATCCTTTGGTGCGGATTGCTTCGATGAGAGTTTGAGCGAGTTCGGCGTTGCCTTCTGGGGTGCCGTATTTAGAGAGGTCAATGTTTGCCACTAGAGGAGTTAGATAGATATGGTGAAGAGGGAATGAGGGGACGTACAGTCTGCCCAGTCAAGATCTTCCTTTGTCTCGGGGACGTAGGAATACTGGGGAATCTCTGAGATTGCTGAAGGCATCTTGTTCTATGACTAAGTACGCTGTGATTATGGGTTTAATTACTGAGTTTGAGAAAGGACAGTCAAGTTGATATATATGCGCGACATTTGATATGCTGACATATCAACGGAGATAGCGATGTCGTGATTGACTTCTCCGCATGAGATGGCACGCTGTGGAGGGGAAGATGTTTTCCGATGTTGATCAACTGCTTGCTCAATCTCGATAACGATGGCGCAATCTGATCCTAAGGGCTTAGTCAGGATATCGACTTCAACAACATTATCTTAAGGCTTTTAATTGATTGAATTATTCAACAACTTGAGTTCAATATTTCGCCAACTGGATTTCCTCTCATTACCCGGGAGAAGTCATGTCTTTCGTCTCTTCGAAGCCTGGAGGCCATTGAGCGGTTCGTGCTTACAGTGACTCTCCGTACCCTAACCGGCTTCTGTCCCCTGGAATTGTCTCGACATCCATGATACTGGCAGTTATGTTAGTTGACAACGTTTGCAGTCACGAAACATGTCAAATTGTTACTCGTTGACTGGATTATTAAACCATCTCGAAATGTCAATTGAAGATGCCCTGTGCCTCATTCAGCTTGGTCGGAACGAGTTAGTGCAGGGACATGACAGGTGGGCCCGTCAAAGGCACATCAGACCATTAAAGCTCTCAACTTCAAGTCAACATCATCAACGGCGTTTGAAATTCACAAAATGGCCACGGCAGCTTCTCAGCTCCGACAAAAATCCTGGAGACGAGATGAGTTTCTCATCTCGACCGACCCTTCACTGATTCCAGTCAAAGATGTCATCAAAGTCTTTGCTTCCAAGGAATTCTACTGGGCAAAACCTCTCCCAGAAGATGCGACCCGCGAAATGCTCGACAATGGCCTCTGCTTCGGTCTTTACGACACAGATACAGACTCGCCACCTCCATCTCCCGGCAATCCTGTCAGAGAAAAGCCCCGTGGCCCCAAGTTCATCGGCATCGCGCGCTGCATCACAGACTTCACAACAGTTCTCTACATAACCGACGTCTGGGTCACCCCCGCCTACCGTAGCGAAGGACTAGGTACATGGCTCATGGAATGCGTCAATGAAGTTGCCGAGACAATGCCTCATTTGAGGAAGAGCATGCTTGCGACGGGCGATTGGGAAAAGAGCGTTCCGTTTTATGAGAGGGTTATGGGCATGAAGGTTACGGAGGGGACGAGAGGGGAGACGAGGGCGATTATGGAGAGGAGAGGAAGAGGAAATCCAAGATATGAGGAGGACAAGGGAGAGAAGTAGTAAAAATAGATATGAGGAGTTACTTTTTAGTAGTTTTTATATATTGATCACTACGGCATCTAAATTCTTGATAAACCGTGTCATGAAGTCACGGTTATAGGGATGTAGTGCCCGAGGTTGAGTGGCCAACAGAAAATGCGGGGTTACCCACCAACCTCACATCATACTCAACTACCAAATTCATCATCCCAGTCCACAACCAGTCTCTTATCATAAACACGAATCTATCATAAAAACAACCAAAATGCCCTTCCCAAAGCTCCCCCCAAGAGCCGCCTACATCAAACTTTCAAACCCCACCAAGCGCAACGCCCTCAGCATCCCCGTGCTCAGAGATCTGAAAGCCCAGCTCGACAACGCCCTCACGTTGCGACCCAGCGGGCGAAAAGGCCTGCTCCCCAGATTCCTCCCCGGCATTATCAAAGATCTCGAAAAAGCGTCTCAAGAACAAGATCGACCCTCGGAGGAGTGGAGGAGGTGGGACTGGCTCGTCAGCGCATCTGAATGGAAGAAACAACGTGCCGGTCTACCTGATGTTCTGGTCCTTAGAAGCGAAGGCCCTGTTTTCTCATCAGGCCATGATCTGAAAGAGTTGTCGCAAATGAGGCGGAAAGATGTCAAGACTCTGTTTGACCTTTGTGCCCAGGTAATGATGACTATTCGGAGGAGTCCTGTGCCGATTGTGTGTCCGATCCAAGGCCTCGCCACAGCAGCTGGGTTCCAGCTTGCCATGAGCACCGACTTCCCCATTGCTCTTCCAGACACCCAATTTGCCCTTCCAGGCGCAAAGATCGGATTACCGTGCACCAGTCCCTCAACAGCAATTTCACGACGTTTCCCCCCAGGCGCAACATACAGAATGCTCGCGACGGCAGAACCAATTAAAGCATCAGATTACCCAGAGGCCGTCGACGTTGTCAAAGTCGCACCGGGGCAAGACCCTGAGGAGGCTTTGGAGAAACGTGTAGTAGATGTGGTTGAGCGCCTGCTTTCAATGTCGCCTCCGCAGCAGGCTGTAGGGAAATGGGCGTACTGGGCGCAGTTTGGATTTGGGAGGACGTGGGGTGATGGATATGAGCAGGCTGCTCAATGGGCGGCTAGGGTAATGGCGTTGCATGCGAGGAGTGAGGATGCGAAGGAGGGTGTTGCTGCGTTTTTGGAGAAGAGAGAACCTGTTTGGATAAGCACTGGTGAACATGAGGCCAAGGAGACGGCGGTTGATGTTGGTGCTCCTGCAGCTGAAGTTATTGATCCTGTTACCGAGGATGCTGCTCCTTCTACTGAGGCTGGCGAATCTACAACTGAGAGCCAGACGCTAGAGACTGATGTTGATCGTCCTAGTACGACAGATCGTAGGTAGACCAGTGGGTAAAAGCTTGGACGAGCTTGGACTCGTCACAGATGACCCGAACTGTCATCAATTGCGCGAGTAAACATGCATGCCATACACGAGATGTTTAAAAATATGAGAAACCAGCTGACCAGGGGTCTGCATATAAATCGTACTAGCTGTGAGGCTAATCATACAATTGAGTCCATTGCAGAAGCTCCGATATATCAATAGCTAACTTCAGGCGATCTACTACACATATCCCGAATGAAGGGAACAGAATTCCACAGGAAGAAGTTTGAGATCTAAAATACCTGTACTGGCATCAGCTCTCAGCAACAAGTCTCAAACGCAAACAGCACATCTAGCACACAGCTTAGTAAAGCCTCCGAAGATCTTCCAAAGATAGATGAATGCGGGTCTGTCTTGAGACTTTGTACCCAACCTGACTTGCAAGGCTGCCTCGCACATGAGCCAATGAGGATGGATGACATGTCCGGGCCGTCGTCCGATACCGCAAGTCGAGCTTTCTTTGAGCGGAAAGACGTAGCTGCCTGGTACGTTGACAGGGAAGTGCAGCCAATCACTCCTTGACAAGACAGCAAGTGAGTTTCGCAGTATGCAGCTGCCTCAGCGGACCATTTCAGCCTAAAACTTCATGTTTAGGAGCACCATGCCCCCACCAGCTCATTTTCATCCTTGCGTCCGTCGAATTCTCAACCCAACTCACTCACTATCTTACCAACTCTACTTCATACTGCAAGACGACGACGCGACTGAGAGCGGGAGCAGGGCCGTAAGATGGAGGGTTCACGCGATACCACCAGTGGTCCAGGCCAGGACAATGGCTGGGTACCGCTGATGTGCGCAGCGGAGGCCGGCGACATCCGCACGCTCATAGAGATACTTACTAATGGTTGCGATATCAACATCGACGCACGCGACTATGACGGCTGCACATCGTTGGCACTAGCTGCCCAAAAGGGACATACTGAAGTGGTAGAGCGGCTGCTTTCACACAGTGCCAATCCCAACTTGAGCGACCTCGACCAGGTCACGCCGCTATGGAAGGCCGCTCAGTATGGCCATAAAGCTGTAGTGAAATTGTTATTAGCAAGTGAGAAGCTACTAGATGTCAACCCGCGGCCGGCATACCTTCACAAGCATAAATTGGACACGCCTCTGTCCATCGCGATCAAGGAGGGCCATCAACAAACAGCAGAGCTGCTAGCACGCGCAGACGACATTAATCCGTGTCTAACAACAGACCTGTTCATCAATGAGAGACACAAAATCAGTGTCTTGGGCCTTGCTATTCGTGGGGTATTCGAAGACGTGGCATCATCTCTGCTGGATAAATGCGCCCTGAGGAACTACTTTGAAGTCGCTCATTCTGGTCGTGATAACTACAGCGATAATGTTAAAAAGGATACTATTGAACCTGCATCGAAGCTCTTGGTTTTTGCTGTCGCCGCTGGATGCTCTAGAACTGTTAATGAACTTTTGACCAAGCACGGCGCTGATGTTAACGCGGTTCATGGATACTACGGAGATGCTCAAACACCAGCGGGAGCAAGAGAATGGTTTGAAGATAGCCCACTAATGGCGGCGTCTAGGCGGGGCGATCTGAACGCCGTCCGTCTGTTGCTAGATATGGATGGGGTCAGACCGGACGTTAATTCGAAGTATAGCGGTACGGCACTTATCGCTGCTGCCCAGGGAGGTTTCATTGATGTGGTCAAGATCCTGATTGCCGACGGCAGAATAGAGATTGACTATAAAGATGGTAATGGTCGCACTGCTCTTTCATTTGCGGCCGAGAGTGGCTCTGAGGCTGTGGTGGACGAACTGCTAGCAACCGGAGCCGCCGACCCAGACAGCCGAGATTCCCGCGCGAGAACACCGCTTATCTGGGTCACAAATCCTAAAGATGGATACGGTCATGGTGGCTGGCGGTCTTACGAGGGCACAATACGTAGGCTGCTTGCTGACAGCCACATTGATGTTAATGCCACGGAAACAATATTCGACCGTACGGCGCTAGCATACGCGGCTGGAAACGGTGCTCTTGGGCTCGTCAAGGCTCTTCTAGAGCACCCTCAGATTGACCCGACAGTTGGGCCTTGTTACACGTCACAGCTGGCAGAGCCAGCCGTGAATGGCCATGCGGACGTGGTCCAGGCACTGCTAGGTATAGGGCAGGTCGATGTCAATACCGTAATAACTCGGTGGCATAAAAGAACAGTGCTCATGGTTCTCGCCGAAGACAGCCGTGTAGAAAACGAAAGCGTGGCTCAAGTGCTACTATCTACAGCTGGTGTCGATGTGAACTTCCAGGATGAGGACGGTAGTACAGCGTTGATGCTGGCTGCCTTTCGAGGCAGAGTAGGAATGGTAAAGCTTATTTTGGCTTCTGGTACCGACCCTAACATTCAGGATTACTCTGGTCATACGGCTCTTTGCTATGCGCTGAATGCTGAGATAATTAGCACGCTTCTCGAAGAACCAGGGATCAAGCCTGATCTGCCTAACAACTGGGGGCGGACAGCACTTTCTCTCGCTACAGAGGACGGCAAGATCGAAACCCTCAATGCCCTACTCGCACGCGACGATGTAAATCCAGATGCGCGGGATATTCATGGACGAAGCCCGCTTTCATGGGCTTTCGGAAAGAATGGTCTCCGGGATAGTCAGAAAAAAGAAGAGACGAAAGCTGTTTTGCAACAGCTGCTTAAGATTTCAGCCGTCGACCCTAATGCCGAGGACCATAACGGCCTTACCCCGTTGCTCTTAGCCATAAATTCTGATAAAGGCCATGAATATGTCGAAATTCTACTGTCAAGGCCAGATCTTGACGTGGATCGCTCCCGAGCTGGAGGGCGTGACAGCCCCCTCAACATCGCAAAGCAAACAGGGAATATGGTCACTGTGGCACTCTTGCGTGCAAGAGGGGCCAGCGAGTCAGACGGTTTTGTCAGATCACATAATTTCGAGGCGATCTTTGCGGTCGAGGAAGGCATCCGGCCTGGGGTATACTCTATGTTTGAGGAGACCCGACCACAACGGCCACGACGACGGCGTGTACATCGATCATCATCTCAAGGGAGTGAAACTACAAGCGATGATACCGACTTTGATCACCAACCTAACCTGACAGAAAGACTGCGTGATGCACTACAAGCGCACGTCCTCAGGGAGTACCCCCTATATCTGGGGGCGCAGGAGGCATATGTCGAGGACTGGGCAGAGAGCAAGGCAAGCATGTGCTCGTCGTGCTTAAATATAGACCTAGATTCAGCCTTTTGGTGACGTCATACTCGGTATAAAGGGCTAGTGATCGCCAACCTGAGTAGTTTCGACGAGACTTGGAAGAAGGGGAGTTGCCCTCTGTGTCGCCTGTTTGCTACCGTGTATCCTGGTACCAACCTCAGAGAGGGGCATAAGCTAGTCAGCTTCTCGACGACACAATCTTGGCTTTGTCACGGAGAGATGATCCGCTGGAGCGACTTTCGATTTAAGCGATTCGCCGACACTATGTTGCTTGCCGTAGTGGCTGCCGACTCATTGGTTGCCGATGAGGTCGAGTCATCCCAAGCTTTCCTAGAGCGTTATGCAGGTCCGTCCAGACGTGCTAAGGATGTTGTCGAAGCCGCTTTCTCTTCCGGCCTCATTGGCCGCCTCGGGAGGAACGGACCATATCAAGGTTCTGTGACTATCCCGCGGCTGGCTACTGAGATAAGTGATTGGAGTGTAGCCAGGGGTTGGATTACTCTGTGTCGCGAGTACCACCCAGGAGAGTGCAACCCGCGAAAAGCAGCCACCGTCCCACATTTCTTTCTCATAGAGTGCTCCGAATGAAAGATTATACAACATAAAGAGTGTCAAACTAACGGCCCTCCACCATATGTAGCTCTGAGCTATGTATGGGGTCAGTCACAAGGTAGTCAGCAACCGATACAGCGGCAAAGACAGCAAGAAAGTCTCGACGGAAAGGGAAATGGCGTGGTGGAACCCGCTATAGAGGATGCCATCCGCGTGACTCTAGAGCTGGGCTACAGATACCTGTGGGTGGATCGGTATTGTATTGTGCAGACGGGAGACGAGGCTATCAAGCAGGAACAACTACGGCATATGCACCTGGTTTATGCCAATGCCGAAGTGACTCTAATTGCAGCAGCTGGCAAAGATTCATCAGCAGGTCTTCCCGGTGCCCCGGGGCGCCCGAGGAACCAACAACCTGGCGCTCTTATCCAGGGCCATGCGTTGGTATGCATTCCTCCAGACCCCTCCCACCACGTGGGCTCCAAATCGACCTGGGCCACTCGGGGATGGACATATCAGGAGGGACTGCTATCACGCCGCCGTATACACTTCTCAGAATATGAGATGTCTTATGAGTGCCGCCACATGCTTTGCCGTGAGGCCATTCGCTTGCCTCGTGGCTTGGAACAGACTATATCTGGACATAAGCCGCGCTTTATGGAGCCTTTCTGGACGTATCAGCCATATAAACTTCCTGGTATGGACTCATCCCAAACTGGCATCGGAATCTTCGACCTTTTGGAGGTTTATACGGACCGAAAGCTTTCCCTGTCCTCAGACACCCTCAGTGCCATGCTTGGTATCTTCAGTTTGCTTGCTCAACACAAAACAAGGCCTACCTACCATATTTGCGGCGTTCCCATTCTGGTCCTCCCTGAACGTCACGAACGGGTTATCAGGGGAAGGCCACGAAGCCCTACAATGCCCAGCAACAACGGCAATAATGGTGTCGCTGCGGCTGCAAGTCTTGGTGGCTTTCTGGACGGTCTGTGCTGGCGACTTAAGAAGCCCGCCCGTCGGCGAGAAAGCTTCCCGAGTTGGTCGTGGACAGGATGGCAAGGAGTTGTCGCTAGTATGAACAAAGACAGCAGTGCTATCAAGCAACCTAATGCATTTGCGATAGACATATCCATCCTTATTGGCAACCAGGACTGTGGGGTTGCAGTGCCGTGGAGCCGCTGCTATGATTCACTACGAATGGCGAATGACAGCAATCCAGACATCCGATCAGGCCAAAACCACATACTTGAGATCACAGCCAGTGCTGTCACCGTCAGGTTTCATAGGGGAGAGTACGACGGTCGACCTGATACGTGGATCGGTACGATTTGCGCTGGCGACGGCGTATGGCACGGCGAATTCTTCCTCACCAACAAGGATCAGCCTCTATCATCGCTGCTGCAGGAGCCTTGGGCAGGCATAGTATTGGGGAATTCGCACGGTAAAATGTACACCGACCTTCACAACACGACCGTGGTGGTCATCCAAGAACAGAAGCATGAGCAGGCGTGGGGAAACGTACAGGGTCACCTGTACCACGAACGTATTGGACTGCTTCGTCTTATGAATTGTACACTTGAAGCCAAGATGTTAGATCAAAAGACATGGAGACTCAGGTAATGGAGCGGAAGTCCGGTTTTGGCGAGGGTGCAAATATTACTTGTCCACAGATATAAAAACCAGTCGCGTAATCATCTATCTACCCAACACGCCATTTCATATATCTGTCTTGTTTTCTATAGCAACTGCACTGGCAGAAATTATCTATAAGAAGAAAGACGTCAAATCTACTCTTTCCACCCACTAAGATGAGATTCGCTGTTTTCGAGTGTCCTATGACCATTCATCGCCATACCCCATTGCATTCTTGTCTCATAGCTGACTGAATGCCCGCCACTCATCTCATGAACACCATATTTGCCACCAACTATTGTAAGTGCTCTTGTATTAATGTGCAGTCTTAAGAACAAAATGCTAAGACACGCTGATATTTTGTTGTACGGAGTATTGCAATGTGACCGATGGTCACACCCCCAACGCCTCTCTTTTCACCATGTCACCCCAGCTGCCGTACTATGTGTTTTGCAATCTCATGTCCTTAAAGCCCGGACATTCTTGGCGATCTGGGCTGAGCTGTCATGGAGATGTGTTCGCAGCCTAAAGCTTAACCTTATAGGCCGCAGTCCTCCCATAGCAACTCGATGATAGACTCTGTTCTGCTCCTGTAGACACATACTAGATAGCATCCACCCCTATTGTCGACAACGGAAAGACATGCCATGATGCAACTTTTAGTTGCACATACGCATACCTGAAGCTTCAAGAGGATATAATGGCACTTACTTAATGCCTGGGAACTGGTGGTATTCAGACAAGGATCAGCTAAACGAATATGCTATATCCTAAATAAAAAAATAATTACCATTTTTGAATAAGTACTTTATAAGACAGATATAAAATAAAGCACCAAGCTTAGAGTTCTTGAATTATTAGTATCTGTAGAGCAGTAGAGATATGCTGGACTCTTATGGTCAACGCCTTGCCAGCTGTCACCAGTGCAAGTTCGACCTCACTATGACAAAGTCCCTGAAAACTCCTCGCCGACCATTACCCGGCAGCTAAGCCTGTTCAGAATTTGCCATCTTCTTGTCTTTGTTTATGTTTTTTTCTTTTCAAGTTCTCACCACCTCAATCGCATCGCCGACCTTTCGTCCCTCACTTGACTTCTCACCGTGCGACTCACCATGTCGATGCTACTTACTATTGCGAATGCTCTGGCAGAGTTCGCCTACGATAAAGACATCAAGTTCACCTCGTTCACTGCCGCAGATGAGGTGCCGTGCTTTCTATGCCTCACGACCATCCATCGCGATTCGCGTCTCCTCTGCGTCGCCAAAGACCCGGCGAAACCCATTTGTCTTTGCTGCCAGAATTCAAGCAAGAAATGCGGCTCTGTAAGTTATCTTTATTCATTCATTTATCTTAGTTTCGTTCTGACATTTATCGGAGATCCCTCGCGAAATCCTCGGCGCTGCCCAGTTCTACTGGAATCACGTCTGTCGCTTGCAAACCCTCGCCGCTAACCCTGACGGTCTCAACACCAAGGAAGTCTGGCGCGTCTGGTCCGTCCTCGAAGAATGCGCTTCGGCTTAGCGAGCCGTCGCCGAACAGATCGCGGACCCGCTAAGGCTGTCGAGCAACGATCGTGACTTTGCTCTGGTCATCCAGACGCAAGACGCTGCGGCTACCCGCGAGGGAATCTTCCTACAACTCCTCCAGTCTGTAAGTTACAGCGATTGATTAGCGCTCATTCGCCGCTGACACTTTCTAGGCTGGTGCCAACTTTTCCCTTGAGGAGATGCAGGCTCGAGTTGCGGCCGCGACACCCTTATACGCTCGCGACGACTCCAAGGCTATTCGTCTGCGTAAGGCGCTGCGTCGCCTCCCCGACGCCGACAAGACACCTCATGGAGCTGACGATGGGGAGCTCGAAGACTTACCCCAGGAGCTCAAAGATACTCTCATCGTCCAGATGAATGAAGCCCGCAACAGTGGGTGTACTGCTCCTAACTGCCCTCTCACCTTTGCTGGAATTCCACCTGTCAGCCGAGGGCCTTCTCAGACCGTACCACTCAAGCGCAAGCGCAATGACTCCTAGCCTTCGCCGGTGGTTTGCCGCTGAAATGAGTCTTACACATCGTTCCTCTGGTCCTTATTGCAGCACCGGTAGCCGTGGAGGACGTGATGGTAGTTCGGGTAGTGATCGCCGCCATGGTGGCCGTTAGTAGTCTCCATAGGCTTTATTGTTTTGCTATTTGTGCCCGTTGGGCACTTTTTTTTCCATCTAATCAACTGTCTCGATTCATGTGTTCAACCAAATGTTAAACGCTATGGTTTTATTCTTACGCCTTAGCTATGATCTATCTTGATAGGGCGCTCGACGCTCCCATCTGCAATGCCACCAGTGACAACTCGGACTTATCGTGTTTCTTCCAAGCCCTCCATTTCTGTTTCTGATCCACCATCTTCTCTCTCCTCACCATAGCTATCATAAGGTATAGGCTCCTCGACATTCCTTCTCCAAAGTATCCACTTCTTCACAAAGTAAGGAAGCTGTTGATCCCATACCCACATGACCAGTTGGATCTTTGGACGCTCATAGACCTTTTCAAGGTCTTCCAGGCTTCGACTGCTAGTTTCTTCAATCAAGAAGAAAACAAGGATGAAGGCTATGACGTTGAGGACAGAGAAAACGCCCAGTGTTCCTCTTGCATGGAAAGCATGATATATCTCTGGTAGCAGAATAGAGAGAAGACCTGCGAAGAAGAGATTCATAGTAATGGCTACTGAGGCGCCCTGAACCGTGTTAAGATGGGACAATATTGGATGTGAAGCAACTTACTGCTTCACGGTGAGACGAAGGGAAACTGGGTCAAGTCAGCATTTATCTCCTTGTCAAAGACAGTGGTTCATACCTCTCAGAAGCCAAAGTGAACGGGATCGGTCCTAAACCCTCGTCAGCTATGTTTCTGGTTGACGGACAGTGGCTACTCACCTAGACCAGGGGCATAAGCAGCTACGAAGCCTGCATCAACTCAGAATAGGCCTCTCATATTAGTTGCGAGAACTTACAGTATACAAAGACGGTTCCCACTATGTTACGAGCCTCTATACCCTTTGAAAAATTATCGTTGTATGCTATAGCTGCCGCCATGAGGAAAAGACTCATTAAAGGAAGAGTGAAGAGTAGCCATCGCCTGCGGCCAAGCGTGTCGATAGATCTTGCAGTAGTTAGCTGGATGTAAGTAGGCTAGAACCAAACAGTTAATCACCTCATAGCAAGTAGTCCGAACAAGAAGTTTACACCACCTGCACCGTAGTCAGTCGAGGTTCATACGACTGGAGACTCTTGAAACACGTACCAAATCCGACGCTGTATGCCAGAGTTGCCTTGAGGTTGTCATATGCCCCACTGAACATCTTGTTGGAGTAGAATGCGAAGACATTGACTAGCAGCTGTTAGTAGACTTCGTGAAGAAGAGTTCTCCAACGTACCCCCACATAGCTGCTGTGCCAGTGAGACTATGCAGGTACTGTATACCGCATTTCTCAAGAATCTTGCCTGGAAAAGGGTTGAGTACTGCAGCTTTGAGAGCTTCAATGATGCCGTAACGCGCCCCATATATGTGAGCCCGCTGTGTTTGGTCCGCATTGTACTTGCCTGGTCCGGCTCCATCCTCTGGGGGCGGTTGGGCCACCAGATAAGGATGAGATCACGCAATGCTAGAAGCTAATCATGCTCAGTTAGCGCAGACCATGATTTAAGGTTTTGAGAGCTCACGCGATGAGATCTAATCTTAAGTAAAATCTGAAAGGCACGGTCGATGCTGTAACCTGGAGTCTCGGAGCGCATATAGTATCGTGGACTCTCATAACACATGGCCACGGCGATGAGTAGGAACAGCGCTGGAATGGCTGGAGCACCGAGAATAAGGCGGAGAGCCAATCGCGATCTGCTTTCTCCAGCTTTCCCCAGGTAACCAGTGGCGTCGGCTATTGCCATGTTGATGACAGACCCCATGAGAATACCACATGCAACCCTAGAGGTATTAGAGAAAGAGTCATTGAATAAAGGGAGACTAAATACCAGAGCTGCCAGACTAGTACAATAGAGCCTCTCCAGAAACGGACGGCTGTCTCGGAGGCGAGGACGGGCGCACTAACTGCTTTGATACCCATTGCTGTTATTTGTTAGTCCATTAGCCAGGGGACCAAGCGGTATAATGCTACACGTACCAACACCAGCGATGATTCTGACCAAGAGCAGTTCGAGCCATGTCTGACAGAACGCAGAGCCAATAGAACTAGCAATAATAAAAAAGGCAGACACGGTGAGTGCCCCTCGACGACCGATGCAGATATTGATAGGAAGGGACATTGGCGAACCTAGCAACGCCGCAGTGAAGTACGGCATTGCGTTCATGGCCCCAGAAGTCCAAGTCTTATCGTCCTTCGGTAGGTGCAGAGGGTTCGACACATCCATGGCGTAGATATCGGCTGCATTGATCGAAGCCTGAACATGTCCCTGTAAAAAGGCCGCGAGAGACACGGTGATGATGATGACTGGCATTCCAGGCTGAGAAAACACATGCTCTCTCTCATCACGAATGCATTTCTTTTCATCCTGGTTGAGGTCGTTGGGCATGGGATTCTCTGAGGACTCGGTAATGGCGTAGTAGTTGATGTTCTGGGCGATGCTGAAGGCCCTTTCGAGTTCGTCGACGCTCACGGTGGGGAGGTGCTCTGCGAGACTGGTCAGGGCCTCTCTGATTTCTGTTGGAGAAGTGGTGTCGCCTGTTTGAAGGTTAGCTTAGGGTAGCTATTAACAGCAAGATACTCACAGAGCACGTTTCGATCACCACCGCGTTCCTTGATTTGTCGTCTTATCCATTTCTCCCAGTCCTCTTTGAACTTGGAAACCTTCCCAGAAGGAGAGAGCGAGGCCTTTGCATCAGACATAGCCAGTTTTCAATAGTCCAAAATAGTGACCTGGTATATGTGTCTCTGTCTCTGAGATACTGGGCTTGGACTGGATAAATGACAACTCGGAAAGGTTGGTACAAGGAACGTCATATGACTGCCCAAGGCATACTCCCAAGCACGACAATCACATGCATTTAACACAATTGAACTGGTTTGCCGACGAAATGACAAAATGCGGCTCTGTTCTTTGAGCGAACTGAATCGGAAGTCTTACCCCAACAGGCCAAGAAATGGCTGCAGGACCATAGGTTCACCGCCTGTTTGAAACAATAGTTCAGATTTGAACACGAGAAAGCTGAATACAGTACAAGGTTCATCCCTGAGAGTAAACAAACGCGTTTCCGACTTGTCATTGAGCATTGAATTAATGCAAGCCGTCGCCAATCATAGGATGCGATAAGCGAGTCACGACGGCTGAGGGGTTTGAAAATAAGGCTGGCGACAGTCTGGAGTGCATGATCTGCAGGCTCTCCCCTCAGGCCTGAATTTGTGATTCTATAGCAAACAGACCAACTCGGCGGCCTATGGCTTTTGGAAGTGCAGCGAATAATGATTAGAAGACGTTGTTCTTTTTCATCATTGGTTTGAAATCCTGGCATCAAACCACCAACCGGGTCTCGAAGCTGCTTCCACTGTAGTCTTGATAATATTAGTTGACTCAGACCGAGTTTCAGAAAACGCCATGAGCGGCTTGGTGATGTTACACAGCGCCCACAGCCTGATTTTGCCTCCCCATATCCACATTCCCCAGACCCGAGACTCCCCGCTCGATGGTCTTGTGGATTGATCGGCAATTATCCAGTTTTGAAAGGTCCTGGCTTTTGCGGAGGCGGAGCATTTACAGGACGTACCGATTGGTATCCTCTTTCATCATCTCATCTCTCCATACTTATTGATCTCAACCCCGCAGATTCACGTTTTTCCCCCGTTCCGCGCATCCATACCCCTGATCACGTGTCTTCCCTTCTTTTCGAGCATATACTTGCGAATAAGTCGGCATGACCCCGTTGGAACCTATAGGCGGTGCTATCGCCATTGCACAGGCGATTGTAGGTACCTGCAGAGCCATCAGCGTTTGTGTAGCGGCCATCAAAGACTCGCACGAAACGCTGGACCGATGGAACGTCACGATCCAGACTCTCCTACACATCTCGCAGCAGTTCGAAGCTGTTTTGCAAGACCGAAAGGCCAGTCATCCTGCCAGGGATTCTCTCGAAGGAGCGCACTATGGAGTCATCAGCGCACATCTGAATCGATTCAACCGTGATCTCAGGAAGCTTGAGAGCAACATCTCGAGTACTAACCTTACCAATCGAGCTTCGACTTCCAGGGTCTCGTTGAGAAGCAAAGTCAAACTTGCTTTCATAATGGACTGGAAGGAGAATGAACAGCTCTTCAAGTGGATAAAGGATCATATCACTCTCATTCAAATCAATGTAGATCTCATAAGAGGGTGAGCCATAGTACAGATGTTACCCCGGCTTCTTTGCCAATACTGAAATTGACTCTCACAGCGTGAACGACGATAACATGAATGACGTTCAGCGGGCGTTGGGGAATGGCCACGCCGATTGGAAACCGGCTCCTACACCTGAAACCCCTGATGAATCCAGACCTGAATTGGACGATTGGATATCCTCTGCAGAGTGTTTCGCCAAGCATTTTGCTATTCAAAAGTTGGACCCTACAGATGGCGCCACGATTGCACCAACCGAGGTAGATTGGGACCTAATGCATGACACGACTGAAATGATCTCTTCAAGTACTGTGAGCCCCGTTGAACAAGAACTGCGCCTTCATGCCACGATACAACAAGTCAACAATTTGGAAGCTTCCAAGATGCCTGTCATTGCATCCAATGTTCAACTGGAGGTTATTCGACTATCTGACGAGCTGAACCGAGTGAAAGGACTTACGCCAACCTTCACAGAGACTTTTCGGCTACAGGAACGATACGTGAGCCTTCTCTTCAGTTCCATCGAGAAACATCCTGTCTACGGAGTTAGAGCCAAGGCGTACGTGCGTGAGAACATCATACCCAACCTGGACCAGCACGATCCGGATCTTCGCGAGGTTTGGTGGAGTGTAGGACGGATGTTCTACAACATTGATGACTGTGATCAAGCAGAATACTGGCTCCGACGTGCGCTGCTGAGTGGCTACTGTGAAGTTGATAGGGATAGAAATCAATCTGAGATTGAAAAGATTTCAAAGATGATCTGCAAAATCTACGCGAGGCAAGGCCGGCCGCAGTTTGCTGTTGCTCTTGGGAGATATCTAGAACATCACGTCGGGTATGATCCAACAAAAATACCTGGTGATCTCGAAAAAGCCGTCGAATGGTGTTTGGAGAAGGGCTTTGAAGTCCATACCGAGGGAGATGAACTGGTATTCACTCACCCAAAGAACGGTAGAGGTAGAGGCGCGTTGCATGAAGCTGCCTTGGATACCGAGGTGAAAGATTCCATCATCCCACTTCTGTTGAAAGACGATCTCCTGGCACTCAGAAATGCTAGCGAAGATACAGCGCTTCTTCTAGCAGTCGGAAAGTCAAACACTGCAGTGGTCAAAAACCTCCTCAAGACACCGTCACTAGTTCATGTGAGAGATCGAGAGGGCCGCACGCCGCTTCACAGGTGCTGTGATCACAAGACATTGAGTCTACTACTCGAAGCTCTAAATGGATCGATGTACCGGTCAAGTCTTACGCATGCCGACCCGGATAGTCACGATGCTTCATCTCTGATCGACATCAACTCACAAGATGCGTATGGCAAGACAGCGCTGTTTATAGCATGTGCGCAGGGAAACCTGAGAATTATGAGGAAGCTCCTCGACTCAGGAGCGCACGTGAACATATCAGTCAACACTGGAGTATGCCCGATCTTGGCTTGCTCATCCTGCAACGGAATATCATTGACGAGTAGAGAACGGATGATCCTACACTTACGTGCCAAGGGTGCAGATCCGGACCAGCAAGACATTGATGGAAACACGGCCAGGAAGGAACTTCGAAAGTTTTACTCGTCGAACAAGGCGGTGAATAAGTTCCTGTCTCTTGATCCCGAAGTGGAAATAGAGAGGTTGGAGAAGAAAGCTAGAGCAGACAGAAGAGGGAGTAACGCAACTGCGAGCACGACGAGAAGTATGTTTTCATTGGGACGAGTGTTTAGCTGGGAGACACGGAGCTCCTCATCGTCAAGTTGACCTTTCAACTCAGATGTTATATCATACAGGATTTACTTTTCTTTTTAGACATCTGCGTATGACATTGTATACTCTTCACTCGGTATCTGTCTGTTATATCGCCTGAAGTGAGCTTTCTCATATGCGAATCGCGATGGAATCAATAGAGCCGTTGTTTATGCGGTATTGTCAATCTTGTATGTTTCTCTGACTGTTCTGCGGTAGACTGTAATATCCACCCACCGTCCTTTGAAGAGAAGATGACGTTCTGGTCTAATCCACGATCGAGTTTTCCTTCCTACCCTCGTTGTGTCGCCTCAGCTTCACCTCTGCACATCAACACTCTGCTCTCTATTTACGCCATATCTGCCTCTTCGCTGATTGCGAACGCTTTGCTTCAACACGTCCGTTGCTTCTGCAGTGATCTCCGCTCTAGAGGGCTATGAACTTGACCCTGAACAGGGCTTCGCTCGTCTTGGTCCTGGCGAGTCTCCTTGACCTGGATGTACGCTCATACCGAAGCAAGCGTCTCGTTCGCGTGGTTGACGAGACATAGACTTGCTGCACTTGGTCTACTCATAACCATAAGAAGTGCACTGCCATAAGTTCTCCTGGCTTCGAAGATTCCCTGAATGGCTGATTGTTGTTTCTTAGATTTCACCCAGACTGAAGGCGTCCAATACTACTGGAACCAGGTTGACCATGAAGTCACCGCCGATCCGCTGATACTAGGTTCTCTATGCTAGAATAAGCTCTTAG
>JAAQPG010000797.1:0-41441 GCA_013186905.1 Fusarium udum | reverse complement strand
GTTAAATAAAGCTTCACTAAATAAGTTATAAAGGTTTTAAATATAAAGTTCACAGCCCTTATCTGAGCTTTCTGTGGCTTGGTGCTGTCATTGCTGGCTTGCACAAGGGTTTCTTGAGAGGCCCGGGAGGACTCCTCGGACTCAACAGGATCGATATCCACGAAGCGGCTTGGACTGGCACCCTGATATCCTTCATTCAGGATCACGTCCCTCAACAACCAGAAAACACTACTTCAATCTCACGTAGGAATGAGTTCACACTAGCTTTCCTTACCCAGGGGGTAGCCAGATACAGATACCCACCAATTTTTCCACATGCGCCTCTTGGCTCAACGGCTGTTGAAGATCTAGACCTCGATGTTCGTCTTCACCTAACATGCCAAGGTGGACACGCCCTCGAGTTCTCCAAGATCACCTGGCCCTGTGCGGGAGGAAAGAAGGAAATCTACGAAGCAGCCACCTTGAGCACAATTACTCGTCCTTCATCAAAACCAAGTCAACCTGTGGCTACTAGGCTGGTGGACTACAGCGGGCTGGACCCAGACAGAGATATTTCAGAACGAGTTACGCGAAACATATTCACTTGGATGCGAGAGATGGATGGCTTTCCAGTCAGCGAACGGAAGATATATAAGCATGAATGGCTGGATGATGGGGACTCTGACGATGATGATAGAAATTGTGCCGAAGGGGATGGTGGCTCTACAATGGGGTGTGACTTGAGTGTTACGGTTGGCGGCTGGATCTCTGGTGTTGTGACCGCTCGCTGCAACTCTCTGTAGGATACCATTCACAGTAGCGGCGAAAACTTGTGGACGACAAATGCTGGCATTAATTTAACAAGACATTAGAATAGACCAAGCGATGATTCGTCTGCAAAAAGGAATTCAGCAACAAAGTCATGTATCAGCATTAATGTTCAAGTGAGCTTGTTTATCAGATACCTAGGCAGAGATAAAGCCCGCCGACTAAGCACCTAGACCTGGAAGAGCTCTGGGATGCCTGACAACCTAAACAAGACGTAATCCAAGCCAAACATGTGATGATACACTGAGTTCCAAATGCCAACTTCACATCCGAAACATAGGCATGGATTATGGCCGAGCTTCTTAGCAGGTGCCCTTATTTGGGTCGGCCCTACCACCCCATCAGTCAAGTCTCAATTCAGGACTAGGTAAGACTCACCTGAAAGTCCAGCCGCCAATATCTTCGCTCCCTCCACGAGAGCACATATCGATCCGATTCTGAAGACGCCTAACGCAGCCATCACCATCAAGAATCTTCTGTAGAAAGATTTCCACATTCCGAATGAAGAACTCAACCTTCTGCGTGGGAGAGTGCTGGAAGCACTTGCTGATACCTCGGCGACCATCAAAGGTGCCTTGGAAAGCACCGCGAGAGGAGCCGTCGTCGCCTTTACAAGCGTCGACGGCGTACTGACGTGCAGCAGCGCGGTCCTCCCATTTGGGGCCACTAAAGAAGCAGCGTGCTGAGACGGGGTTGATGGATAGACCGATGAGGGCCATGAGGAGATTCAAGGGCTTCATTCTAACAGACGTGATTGGGCTACTTTTTTCGAAATGAAGAGCTTAGAATGCGCAGAATGCAATGGCATCCATCCTAGACCATGACTGGAAATTCACAGGTATCTATAGCTGTATCAGCGGGGTTCGTTTGGCCTGACTGTACTGTGATAAGCTTTGGGGTTTAAAAGAGGCTTCGGCCCTAATTCCACAAAGGTACAGGACACGAATACAAGAATGTAGGTAAGATACTCCTTACCCTCACTGGGCGAGATGACTGGGATGAAAAAGTTAGAGAGGCTGGTGGCGTTGGGCGGAAAAGCTTATTGGAGATTCGGTCGTAATCAGGAATAAGTTTTCAGTTAAATAATGCTTCTGCACTGAATGAGTCATAGTCTGACTGTACAGTGTACTTATGAAATACATATGTCGCTCCGGAGGATTTGGACGTCGCCTTGGTGTAGCATCAAGCTCCATTCCATCAAGCTCCCAATGGAGCTTCGTGCGATCGCCATATGTGCGACAGACGATACCTAGAGAGGCGAAGAAAGCCTAACGCGTCTACTTTGAGCTGCCGAGAGGTTTAGGGGGGGTTAGTGTTATTTGCAGTTGAGACTTGTGGCTGAGAGCTTATTCCGGCACAGAGAACTTAGTGTGGTTTATTCGGTCTTGAGATGGCAGAAATCGACACCCTTTGATTGAAGTTAAAATGACAACTTCCCGAATCGTCATGCCTATTATTACCCGAAAACAACGGTTGCAACAGCTATGGATGACGGCGACCTATAAGGTTAAGCTTTAGGCTGCGAACACAGATAATGAATAACAACACCATATTTTTTTTTCCCGATATAAGCTTTTACCCTGAAGCTATCATGATGACCAATAAATCTTATTGCAAGCCCTAGGGCATTGCAAAAGGAAGAGACCACGGTTGCAACAGAAACCTCCGGACCTTGTGCAACCTTTGTCTCAAATTGCGAGGTGTCGTTTCACCAACACCCGAAGGGGATCGTCATAGCCTAGGTGTCATGATGCACATGCTGACCCTCGTCTATCCAACTCCTTAACCCGTCAGTGTTCACAATCTCGCTCCGGTCGAGGTACGACAGCACTTTTGTAAACTCCTGTATGTACTCCGATACCCGACGAGAAAGCTGCCTGTCCATCTCAAATGGGCAGTTGAGAAGGGAACTTGCAATGCTGCGTACTTTGTAAATCTAGGGCAATGTGTTAGTACTTAGTGGCGAGAAGATGAGATGAGACTTACAAGATATAGACCGTTAGGCTCTAGGTAGGCGTGTGGAATGCTGTGGAGAATGTGAAGTAGTTGACGCGCTACATCTTCACGATCCCTCCAATTTTGCTTTAGCTGCGTCGTGACGTATGATTCCTCTCCATCTCGATCCTTCATCTCCTGCAAAGCGACGTCCATCTTGTCGAGGAGGAAGTTCTGGAGCCACAAGTGACTGACGTGCAAGTTGGCTCTAGTGCTTTCATTCTGCAAATGCTCGATATGAGCCTCAGTGAAAGCACCTTGCCGCCTTTCACCATCAAATGGCTGGTAGTTATCACCTGGTCCCCATTGGCGCATGTGCGTTGGCAAACCATCAAGTATATACCGCAGTTGATCAAGAAGATCCCTCAACTTTGACAGACGCTCCTCTGGGGATCTACCAAACCCGCAGTTGCAACCATCATTTACCATGGACTCTCGCATACCCAAGAGGAATGCGCGAGACGCCATGATGAACACTGTAGTGGAGTGAAACGGCGCATCGTCTGCTGAGTCACTATTGTTCGGTAGCCCGACAGATGGTGTTGATGGAAGCTGGCCGACAATTCCTGTCTCGGTTATGTTCTCGTCTACGATGTTGAGAGGCTCCAACGCAGCAAAGTTGACATCTCGAATGGTATAGTTGTCGAGATATGTCAAGTAATTGCATCTACCCGGTTGTATTTTGGAGTGTCTGCCTTTTTGTCAGTCAAGCTCAATAGTCGATTTTGGTGGGCTTACGCAAAGGTGTAGAGCTGTAGCCAGAATGACTTCTTCCGTAGTTGAGTCTCAATCGAATTCAAGCCCTCATATTCGGAAGTCAGGTGCATACCCAATAGTCGCGCAAGTTGCATAGACTCTGCTTCAAACATCCGGCTTTGGTTGATCTGTCCAACCTGGAACGCTCCGATCGAGAGACAATATGCCGTAGCCCACTTCCGATGGCTGATATGATCCCAGTAATCCGCGGGGCGAAGACGGATGCACATCTGAGAGCAGTGGCTGATCATAGCTGTACGAGTGCCAAAACGGGCGGCCAGGGCATGATAACTGTCAAACTTTGACGGCAGCAAGCCCACCGTCAAAGAAGCCATTGATACAAAGAGTAGTAGAGTATCGAGGTCGGTGACATCCTTATTCGTCGCCATGTCGGCGCGGAACGTAGGAAGGTGAACAACTGGAACGAGCGGGTATATATGGTCGATGTAATCAGTCATGATGGTCATGAACAAGCTCCGTGGGCATATTTCATCGGTTTGGAACTGATGCTCGAACAACTCGACATTTTGAGGCGGGTTGAAGTGCGCAACATGCCTGTGAATTGGTGGACAGCTTGGTGATGGCGTATTATGCGATGATTCAAATGTTAGAGTCAGGTGAGAATTTTCAAGAGGTGTCGGGACATTTGTATGTAGTATTTCCTCTTCGTCGTAGTGGGTTGGGCTTTCGACATGTAGTTCTGGAGAGATAACTGCAGGTGGCTGAGTCCTGATAGTCGTTAGCCAAGCTTTCATGGGACGCGATAATACCAAGAATTCGTTCAGACTACCTTCTTCTCTTCGGGCCTCTAGGTCTTGTCGGTATGTCAAAACTACACTGAATATGCAATCTCGAACATCCGACGCAATGCGACGCTGTACCTGCACCATCTGTCGGAAACACGCACTTCCTCCGCCGAGCACGACACGCATCACATGCCCTAGTGCTCAGTTGTCTCGTCTTTTCTCCGCGAGATGTAATAGACTCATCGGCTTCATTGTCGGTCGACAGCAGTGATGTGCTGGGGTCTGCCATGATAGGTAACCGATCAGTCGGGTCAGTTTCTGGGGTTGATGAAGCGGAGAAATACAGACTGCGGAGTTAATCGAGACCCGCTGGAATGGTCAGTGGGTGTCATGTGCCGCTTGGACTTTTCGTTAGTTAGTTTTGGTCGGAGCCGCAATTCTACGCCTAAAACGTGGAGAACTTCCGAAAATTCGGCAAAGAAGACGATGTCTTCCGATCAGATTAATCGACGTGCATTAATTCGGTTTGTGTAGACTCAGACTATTGAGAAGCTATTAACATTCGGATTGTTACAATACTCCGCTACGATCTTAGTTGTGTGCCACGAAGCCATGATTCATATCGCCGTGATATCTCAGTCATTCGACTGGGCTATCGAAACGAGTTGAGTACGACCTTTGTGCGTTGCTCCCCTCAACAAACGAGTGGAAACTAGATACGCATTCATGATAGATAGCCATAAATGTAACAAGAATTTCTCAGTTGTCATTCCTTGCATTAGACCATTGTTTACTGATATACAGCAGAATTAATAAATAGTATTTTGTGGGATGTAGGGTAGTTGACTTTTATCATGACCGAAGTCCGCGCCACGTCGACGCGTGCTGGACCGTAAACGTCTTCTCCAGAAACTCACATCTACTACTCGTACCCACCAACACCGTATAATCCCCGGCATCACTGCACCAGTAATCCTCCCTCTCATTCCAATAACTTGTCGCGCGTAGCACATCTAGCTCAACCTCAGCTTTGCCATTTGCTCCCGCATCCAGATGGATCTTAGCGAAACCCTTGAGCTCCTTGCTAGATCTCGTAATCGTGTCAAGAGCAGAAGCAGTAAGCGGTGTTGGATGCGGCGGCTTGACGTAAACTTGTATGACAGCAGCACCTGATCGTGAGCCAGTGTTGGTGACGTTCACATTCACTGTCAACTTGTTCTTTGACTCCCCATTCTTTTCAACGCGAAGATCAGAAAGCTCAAAGGTAGTATAAGATAAACCATGCCCAAAGGGAAACAAGGGCTCGATCTCAAGCGTGTCGTACCAGCGATAGCCGACATGCACGTCTTCACTGTACAAGACGCGACCTCCTTCTGATCGGAAGCTCAAGGCACTAGGGTTGTCTGACACGCGTCGGGGCATCGTGATTGGCAGTTTGCCAGACTATAGATGTTAGAATAGCAATGGGATGTGACTGGGGTTAACTTACAGGGTTCACAGCACCGAATAGCACATCAGCGATGCCATTACCAGCCTCATTACCACCGAACCACGCTTGCGCAATAGTACTAGCCTGATCAACCCACGGCATCGAAACAGGCGTGCCACTCTGGATAAGTACCAATGTATTAGGATTCGCTTGCAAGACTGCGGAGATCAAATCATCGCTCCCAGGAGGAAGGGACATGTTTGCGCGATCTTGACCTTCACTCTCCCACTCTCCACTCGTCCCAACACAAAGAACGACTTGATCTACGCTCTTGGCCAATTCAACAGCGTCTTTGAGTGCCTGTCGCGGCTCAAGCCTGGGGCATCCACCAAGACGCATACCGCCTTGGCCAAAGTCAACGACTCCAGAGACCTTAAGATCGGAGGTCTTGTCGCAGCCCCAGCGCACAACCACGTTGTAGCTCTTACCGCCCTCCAGAAGCTTGCTTCCTGTTTTCTCGATGGTACCGCAGCCGAGGAACGAGCTTCCTGGCTTTTGGTCGGTGACATTTGAGACGACTAGCTCACCGTCGATGAAGAGCTCGCCCGTACCGTGGACACAGAGACCAAAGTCCCATTCTCCAGACTTCTCGGGAGTCAAGACACCCTCCATCTCAGCATACCAGATCTGCTCCAGCGCTGGATGCTCATAATCCACGAACCAGATATTCGAGTCATCAAGGACTCTCGTCTCAAGGACTTTGCGTAGATTCGGTCCCGAAGTTGGAGGCGGGTAGTTGTAAATTCGAAGAGTGAATCCTTGACGCTGTTGGTCGGCCGTCTTCAGCAGCTTGCCAATCTGTGGTAGTGAACGATGTCCATAGAGTCCCTTGGTGAAAGAAACATCTTTCGCAATACCCTTTATGCCTTCTAATGGGGAAACTGTATGGTACGCTCGAAGGCTCGCACTCCCGCCACCACAATAAGTGCTGATGTCGGCATTCGGTCCAATGACCGCTACTTTCTTCGCAGGATCCAGAGGCAGAACGCCCCTCTCATTCTTGAGTAATACCACCGATTCGGCAGCAGCTTCTCGAAGAAGACCAGCGTTTTCTTCACCCTCAAGTTGAGTCTCCGGCGCGTTTGGAGGTATACTCGTATTCTCGATAGAATGCTTGACCAACTTCAAGACATTCCGCACACGCTCATCCAACGTCGACCGCTTGATCTTGTTCGACGTAACAGCATGAACCAATGTCTCACCGCGCCATCTTGTCGGACCCGGCATTTCGAGATCTTGTCCCGCGTTGATGGCCTCAGTTGTACTGTACGTGCCGAACCAGTCGCTGACAACCAGCCCATCCCACTTCCACTCATCGCGCAGGATATCCTGCAACAGGTGATGATTATCTGGCGCGTGCGTCCCATTGACCTTGTTATACGCCGTCATGAACACTCTCGGACTCGCCATCTCAACCGCAATCATAAACGGAAGAAGATACACCTCCCTCAACGCCCGCTCCGTAACCTGTATATCAACAGCCATTCTCGCACTCTCCATATCATTACAAGCAAAATGCTTCATCGTAGCGGAGACACCATTCTTCTGCACACCACGTACATAATGCCCTGCCAAGATACCTGAGAGGATAGGATCTTCAGAAAAAGACTCAAAGCCTCTTCCGCCTAACGGGCCTCTCTGGATATTGACGGTAGGACCGAGGAGGACATGTGCACCTTTCGCGTAAGCTTCGTCGGAGAGTAATTGTCCAAGACGGTGGATTAGGTCAGTGTTCCATGTTGCGCCGAGGGCTGTGCCGCAGGGGAGGCAGGATGATGGGGTGCTGTCGAAGAAGTGAGTTCCTCGTACGCCGTTGGGGCCGTCGGAGAGGCGGATTGGGGGTATTGAGAGGCGTCCAATTGATGCTGTATGCCACCAACCAACTCCTGATTAAACCAGTCAGTAAACTGCGATGAATTGTAAAACGCTTTGGCCTGACTTACCTGCTGTAAGCTGGACCTTCTCCTCAAGAGTCAATTGCTGTATGAGAGCCTCGACATCCATTCTGGGATACCTCATCTCAATTACGGTGGTTGACAAAGATGATGTGATTGATGATTGACAAGGCAAGGGACTTTAGCTCAAACAAAAATGTAATTAACTAACCAAAAATGACTGAGCTATATAGTTCATGAGCATGATCACGACTCAGCATTGCGATCCTCGTGCTCCATCATGAGACCTATTTCTCCGCCAGAGTTACACCCTGTCCACAATTTGCGACCAAAACTGCACTGATCATCACGCAAGATATCCACATCCTAAATAATTTCTTGCATGATCTTTGTCCTCCAAGCTCCCCGAACTCATCTGCCGCGTTCTTTACAAGGGGCGGAGAAATACGCCCCCACCAAACCACTCCAACAACCAAGCTAAATCCTAATTCTCCGCCTCACAACAAGCTTCTCCCAAATTCGTTACGTGAAATCCCCACCAGCAAATCTCCGCAATGCGACATTGCCCTTGTAATTTTCTAGCGGTATGGGGAGACGCGAAAACGTCTGATTCCCCATGGGCAGAATTTACTCTGGGGTTTTGACAGAGCCTAGTGTGCCATGTGACACTCTAAATGGTATGGAGTATTTTGGTGGATTTTTTTTCGTTCGTCAAAGACGCGTATAGGAGGAGTATATAGACTTGCATACATCCCCAGCATACGGTCAATGATCGACACAGGCTTTTGACAACAGTCTTCAATTTTCTCCTGGAGCTAATCCTCAATATCCTTTCCTTTTCTTTTCCTCGTTCGAAAGTCGAAGTAGTTCTCAACTCTCCGCAGTCGATATGGGCACCGTCGCTGAAATTGGCCATGGGCCGTCCCATCAACCATGGTGGAAGGTGAGCCACTTGATCAAGCTCAACTCCATCATCCTATCCCTCGTGCTCTTCTGTAAGTCCTCATAGTCAGCATCTCAAGCATTGCATCCCACTGACCAATTCCACCATAGCCTCAGCAAACGGCTACGACGGCGGACTCATGGGCTCCATCCTCGCCCTCAACACCTGGAACACATTCATGAACCACCCAACCGGCGCATATCTCGGCTGGATGACAGCAATCTACTGGCTCGGCAACGGCCTCAGCACACCTCTCGCAGCATGGTGCTCCAACCGCTACGGCCGCAAACCAGGTCTCTACGCAGGCTACTTCTTCCTCATAATCGGCGTGGGCATGCAAGCTGGTGCGCCCAACGAAAAAACCTTCACGTACGCTAGACTGTTCATCGGTTTCGCTGCTGGCTTTTTGGGAAACTCTGCGCCTGTTCTTATTAATGAGATTGCGTATCCTTCGCATAGAGCTATTGCGAGTGCGTTGTTTATGTGTGGCTGGTATGTTGGCGGTACGATCTGTGGATGGGTTACGTTTGCGTGTCGTGTTATTCCTAATGATTGGTCCTGGCGCATTCCTGTCCTGCTACAGATCTTCTTACCGCTCTGTGCGCTGCCGGGTTTTTTGATGGCCCCGGAGAGTCCGAGATGGTATGTTAGTGTTGGACGATTGGAGGAGGCGACGGATGTCATTGCGAGGTATCATGCTGGTGGGAACAGGGATGATCCGATTGTGAGCACGCAGATGATGGAGATTGAGGCTGCGATCACGGCTGAGAAGGACGCAGCGAATGGTGCATCTTATCTCGATATGTTCAAGACCAAGGGGAACCGACATCGATTGTTCATCTCAGTCACGCTTGGGTTTGTTGCGCAGTGGGCGGGCAATGGGGTTGTTTCGTACTATCTGCCTCTTGTCTTGACCTCGGTTGGACTCAAGACTACAACTGAGCAGACTCTGATCTCTGCTTGTCTCAACGTTTGGAATCTCCTCTGGGCTACTGCCGCAGCAGTCAGTGTTGATCGCCTTGGCCGACGGTTCCTCTTCTTGACTTCAGCGACTGTCATGTTTCTATCATTCGTTGTCGTCACAGCCCTCAGCGCATCGTTTGCCAAGTCTGGTGCTTCATCAGTTGGATTGGCTGTGGTGCCATTCCTATTCCTCTTCTTTGCAGGATATGATGTCGGACTGTAAGTTTCAGTCATATCTCGAGATGGTCACAGCTAACATATTTAGAACACCCTTCCTTGTCGCATATCCTTGCGAGATCTGGCAATTCTCTCTCCGCTCGCGTGGTCTCACGGTGGCTTGGTGCACAACTGTCGCGTCAATCTTCTTCAACAGCTTCGTCAACGCCATTGCTCTCGACGCGATTCAGTGGAGGTACTACATTGTCTTCGCTGTGATTCTGTTCATCTTCATCTTCGTCGTCTACTTTACATACCCCGAGACACGAGGACATACGTTGGAGCAAATGGCGGTTATCTTTGACGGTGATGATGCAGTGCCATCTCAAGCTGTTGCGCTGGAAAAGACTGATGTTGAAGAGAAGGAATAACGACTGGAATGTTGCGATAAGATAAGAGCTGTTAGTAATCGAAACAAGCATCGTCGATCGTCGATCTAATGATATGATCGGCGATTGATTGGTCGAGAAAGAATCTGACGTTTTAGGCTGCCGCTTCTATCAATGACGTCAGTGTGAATGTATCATGTGCCCGGTCTCGTCGTAAGCCTTGATTCTTCTCAAAAAGACTTCTCTCCTCTTCCTTTCCCCTCTTCTTCTGAATCAACACTTTCTCTCAATCAAATCACTCAATAAATCTGCAAAAGTGATGTTCAAAATGCTCAACAACGCTGTCTTCGCCTTCCTCCAGCTCTGGCTTGCTACGCTTGCCTTTGCTGCTCCCATCGCTGACGAAGTCACCGTCACTGGGGCTGAGCCCTGGCATTATGGTACTGGTGGTGGAATTATCGGTTTCATCGTTTTGGTTCTCGATATCCTTGTCTGGAGTATGTATCCCCATGATCGTCTGTTGCTTAAATGATGCTAACGAATGTACAGTCGAGGTCCTCCAGTCGAACCGCCCCGTCTCGCACAAGATCCTCTGGTGTCTTGTTGTCTTCCTCTTCCCCATCGTCGGAATGATCGTCTACTACCTCTTCTCCAACCGCAAGTCTCACATGCGCAACTCTGACTACACCCCCGTCCCCTAGATGCAGCGCGCATCAATTGATGACAGTCACGCGACACACAGCAACAACACGACAAATGAACAAATGGGGTTGGGGAATGACGTACGAGGCAGTGGGAATACGGAAGTGGAAACGGGCAACAGATACATCAGATAACGACTTGTTTTTATGGCAATGAATTGACGAAATATTTACTTGGGGCTCTCTTGCAAGCTAAGGAAGTGTGAAAGCACAGTGTCACTCGCCGCTTCGCCGTAGTCAGACCAACAACAATTGAGAAAATAGCCTCATCTTTTCAGACCGTGAATGGTAGGCCACTGGGCTCCCAACTGAGCCACGCGCACCTTAACCGCCATCTACTGTACGTGTTGGCCCAACTGCATATGCACGCCTACGCGCGCGACAAGTGAAACACCACCATGGCGGAGCATCTCAGCCGGCCACATTTTAGGCCCAACACCATATACTTAGCAAAGCTACCTCCACGCTCACAAAAACAAATGTAATTCACGTAGTACAATTCCTTTGCATCTTCAAAATGACACCTAATCAACGTGAGATCCAGCGACAGCTGATGAAGAAGTACAACATTGTTTTTGATGGTCCAATTGACTCAATCGCCAACCCGCAATGGCCAAGCACTTGCAACACGATATTTGAACATATCCGGCAACTTGGTAGAACCGACTACTCACAATATCGTGAGAGCATATCCGCAGATTTCACAAAGTCACCATGGAGGTACCAGGTGCAGCGACGCGCGAAGCGCATTACGGAGAAAGCGAAGCTCTGCATTGAGAGTAGGAAGAATGAGAGTGGATGGCGCTTGTCGCTTGAATCTGAGGTGATGGCTCGATTTTCAGTGGAAATTGCGTGGTACGTCTTCTCTTTATCAAGATCCCTTTTAGCCGATTCGTTACTGATTCATTAGTCGCAATTGTCGTGGCCGTCTTTGGCGCTCTGAGCAAGAAGTTACTGCTACCAGTCAATCAGACGACGACGACGCCAACTCTCTCAAGGCTCGACAGAAGAGGCGGCAGCCTTGTAATTGTAAGAACAATGGCTTATCGCGAGAAATGTTCGTATCTCCCACTACCGTATTTTTGAGCCTCGTTAATGACAGCTTCCAGTCAAGAGCAGGGCATAAGCCCTCTATTCGACGACAGGGCTGAGGAAGCAATTATCTACTCCAACGAACTGCGAGCAGAGCTACCAAAGCGCGAAGATCGACCCGATCGTGTTTACGGTCTTCAAGTCACCGAGAGACTATCACGATTACTTCTTGCAGCTGAAAACGTGAGGTCTAGCCCATTCCGACAAGATGGAGAGCCTCTTGTTTTCCCATTCTTGGTAATTGAGGCTAAGTCCGAGAAGGGCTGCGATGCTTTCACCGATACTCAAGTCCAAACTGCTTTTGCTATCCGCGAACTACTGTCCATTCAAAACCAGTTGGCTCGAGCGGCAGAAGAGGATAACGAATGGGATGCAGGTCCTCTTGTATGGTTTTTGTCCTACAAGGGTGAGCAGTGGAGGGTGTCTGCTGCCTACGTTCATGATCAGAATGGCAAGACGTCTTATGTAAGTATACTTTACCTTCGCCCAAAAGCTCTTATCTGACTCGCAGTCTAGCGCGTGGTTCGTCTCTGGAGTGGTGGTGTAGACTCACTGGACAGTGCGCTGCAGCTGCTTCTTATCGTCGACTACATCGCGGACTGGGCTCGGGACATTTATCGTGAAGGCATCGCCCGCAGCTTACTAAAGCTTGCTTCTCACGATACTCAAAGCTTAGTACGGGATGCCGATATCTTTTCTTTGGCAGGAAACGTCAGAGAGTGGACCTGCAACAGTCCCGATGCAAGTGAGGCTGGCGCAAGCCAGTCATTTCAGGACCCTCTGCGTGAGTTTGACTGCTGCGCTGGCGTTTTGCGCGATGCGAGATTTGTCCACAGTAAGTTCATCGGACTTATCATCACCGAAGAGAATGTTGAGCAATTCCTTCAAACTGGCGCCACCAATAGCGATACAAGCAGACTCGTGGCTCAGTTGCTTAGCTCCATCAGAGACTCGGTCCGGGTAAAGGGGGCAGTGCTAAACGAACTTGAACTTCTATGGACTGACACTGATCGCAACCTATCAACTATCTCTTCCCCAGATGACATATTCTACGTCGTGGCGACATCTGTATTCTACCTCACGCCGCATTTTGATCAGACGAGAGAGCTCAGTTATGTTGCGGTGTCAGAACCACTCATCCTAGACCTCGCTGAGATTGTCGGGTTCTCGTATTCATCGCAAGAACTCACTGAATTCCCTAGAGTTAAGTCATTAGCGGTGTTTGGAGAACTACTAAAAACAACGCCTCGAGCTAACGTGTCTGCTTGCATCTCAAGACTATGTCTCATCACCGGCTCAATCTCAAGACTCAAGAATGGCAAAACCCAATCCCCATGGGCGATGCTCCCTCATGAAGAAGAAG
This sequence comes from Fusarium udum, assembly GCA_013186905.1. Lineage (NCBI taxonomy): Eukaryota > Fungi > Ascomycota > Sordariomycetes > Hypocreales > Nectriaceae > Fusarium > Fusarium udum. The sequence continues at coordinate 28,146 of JAAQPG010000797.1, read as the reverse complement.
ACAGAGACTACAGTACTATCGATGAGGCGGTTGTTAAGACATGCAAACGGCCCGAGGCAAGGGAGTTTCTCTGGGATATTTACTCAAAGCATAGAGTGGGGAGAAATGAGCCAAGTAGCTCTATCTTCAGAATCTCTTCATCCATGGATGAACTGGCGAACAGCACAGAAAGCCTGAAAGATCAGTACAACTTTTCAAAGTTCAGCTGGCGATGGAGTTGTTACGCAGATGCGTCATCCTTTGGCGATAATATGGAACTTCTCTTTGCTATGTCAGAAAAGATCAGGGTTGACAATGAGTGGACACCAAGATTCTGCATTTTTGTTCTGGACTCATCTGTCGCAAAAACTGGCATTAAGGCGAACAAAATCTTATCACCGCAAAAGAGGTTTGCAGACGCAATATTCTATCATAAGAAAGCCGGCGCGTTGCGAGGTTGGAATTATAGTAACGACACGAATTTTGTGTCTGGTAACCTCAAACCGAAGTGTGAGAACCTCGCCAAAGTCTTGCGCGAGGATCGCGCATTCTCCCCAGACCATTCAATGACAAAATGGGATCTCTTGACAACAGGTTGGAGGTCGAAAACTGAGACAAATGAAGACTTTGAGTTTTCTCCTGAAAGGCCTTTTAGGAGGCGACCATACCATTACTCTCTCAGGGAAGCTCTAGTAGACAGCAAGAAGGAGATGAATCTGCTTCCACAACAAGAGTTTATAGTAATTGAGGACGACGAAGAAACAGAAGTGGACTTGGAAAAGCCTCAGGCTAATAGTCTCAACACTGATAGATCCGAGTCTTCTAAAGATACAGCTAAGGTTGGCACCGAAGCCGAGAAGGAGGAGAATCATGATGCCAGTCCCAGTATGCCAGAAGAGAATGGAAAGAAAAGACCTATAGATGCTGTTGAGCAAGGTGATGAGAGTGAAGCTTCAGCCCATCTTGCTCGAAAGACCAGACACCAAGAGCTATTAGGTGAGATGACCTGTGGGCAGTCGGCTGTGGATACGGAATTGGAGAAATCTCAGATAGAACTGGGTGTAGCATCTTGTTGATAGACTTGAGGAGCAGAGAACATGCGAGGAATTCGACATACGAAGTTACGTGTGCTTATTTAGGCTCTCAGCTCCCAGTCTCAATTGCAAATAACGCATCTAGCTCACGGCTTGGAGATTAACCATAATGTCTGACCAATTGCCACAGCGTACAGGTGATATCATGAAAACCTCAATGAGCCGCTGAATATGCCACCGAGTTGAGCAAGGTACTCGATGGGTATAGCTTGAACCACCAAACCACCGAACAAAGAAGGGTCGGGTGAAATCGACGTACATTGACTGACATGTAGCCTCGCCTATTCCGCTGCAAGTACTGCATTCACATTGAGGACAATGAACTACCGACCATGATGTGTAGTTAGGTAGGTCTTTATGAGATATTTGTAAAAGTATTACTTTACTTCATTTTATCTTAGTATTTAGAGAATTACCTGACTGATTGATTCTCTGCCTATCAGTTGTAGTTAGACTGCCTTAGGTAGAGAAGCTCCTCTGAGCATGGTCGGAAGTTTGTTATCCGCACCAGCAGCGCTCTTAGTTCATGAAGGAAACAAAATATTTGCAATTGCCTGATGGATTTCAAGAACTTATTTACAGTATAAATGACAAGAATGGGCTTCAATCCTTTGGTAAATGAGCTGTACAGACTAAGAGAACGATATACCTCTTTTTATAATTGAACTTTTAGAGCTTCCAGGTAATTCACCGGATTTTCCACCAACTTTGGACCCACTCTGAAGCCACCGAGGTCCTCGGGTAAGCCGAGCGGTATAAGAAAAAAGTCATGAGACTCATGACGACTAGACCATTGAGTCAATTCTATCAATTCGACCCACGTTCTCAACCAGTATATCGAAAAACTCCCTTGAACAGCAATGGCTTCCGACCTTTTACCAGGCTTCACTCGCCAATTCATCGAGACCTCCGATGGTATTTCCATCTTTGTCCGCACCAAGATCGACTCAAGAAAGCCCCCGCTTCTTCTAGTCCACGGTTTTCCTCAAACACACGTCGAGTATCACCGTATCGTACCCTCCCTGCTTCCTCACTTCAGTGTTGTCCTCTTAGATCTCCGTGGATATGGCCGGTCAGTCACCGTCCCTAGCATCAACGGATCCGGTTATTCCAAGCGGTTGATGGCCCAAGATTGCATCTCCGTCATGTCCCAGCTAGGATACAACAACTTCCTCCTCGTCGGACACGATCGCGGTGCCAGAGTTGCCTACCGTCTTGCCTTTGATCATCCCAAGGCAGTCTCAAAACTGGTTGTAATCGACATTATCCCAACTGCAACCATGTTCCAAGGATTTGGGGATGTGACGGCTGGGCTGAAAGCCTACCACTGGCTTTTCCTCGCTCAACCAAATCCATTCCCCGAAAGAATGATTCAAGGCGCGGATAATGGCAAGCACTACCTGGAACATACCCTGGCGAGTTGGACGAGGAAGAAGAACCTTGAGGACTTCGACGAGAGCGCACTTGAGGAGTATAGAAAGGCGTACTGCAACAAAGAAAGAATCCATAGTACCTGTGAGGATTACAGAGCTGGTGCATTCCTGGACAAGGTCTACGATGAAAAGGATTTGAAGGACGGGAATAAGATACAAGCTCCCATGTTGGCGGTTTGGGGCAACGCGGGAGTATCTGCCGAGTCTTTGCAAAACAAGTCAGAAGGGCCTCTTGAAATCTGGCAGAAGTATGCCCAGAATGTACGTGGCAAAGCGTTGGAGTGCGGGCACTTTATTCCTGAAGAGGATCCAGAAGGTCTGGCTGAGGTACTGGTACCCTTCCTCCTGGAGGAGTAGGTAAGAGATCTTGCATCTGATAAGCTTGGATATTTGTGCTAGATGTGTTATTTGCAGTTGAGACTTGTGGCTGAGAGCTTTTTTCAGCAGACAGAACTTGGGATATTATTTCCACTTCCGTTAAGCTAAGTACTTAGTAAACCATCTGACTAATTGATCTTCTGCCTGATCAGCCATGTCCTTCTCTTCCTTGTTATCTGGGTTACCTCTAACAGCAAAGCCGTGCTTTGCATTAGGAATAATCACAACTTCAGTATCTACATCCCTCTTTGCTTCAAGAATCTCAGCTGCCTTGTGAACTTCCTTCAAAGGCAAGGCAAAGTCGACGTCGCCAATGACCATGCTGTAGGGCAGTTTCACAGGTCCGATGTCTCGGGAAACCTCGATTTCACTCGGGTGAGCAGTGAAGGCTGCGTCGATGATCGTCTTGCCATTCGCAGCTACCTCGCCGTGGGCTAGATGCGTGATACCGTATGCGCCCCAACAGAAGCCAACCACGCCAACTTTGAGATTAACTGCTTCATTGCAACGTAGGTCGTCCATGAACTGGCGAATACCAGGATAGCGCTTCTCGGGCTTGTTGCGAATACTGAAGGGGACCATGACGAATGCCGCCTTTAATAAGTTCCATCTGATTTTCCGCGTTAGGAATAACAGTGTTGCTTGGTGAATGTTTAACTTACGGTTTTACCAGCCACCCCCAGAAACCTCCATCATTGAGAACACTGTCAATGACGGATTTGATGGATGCGGGCGCAGATGTGCCTGAAAAATAGTCAGATCAGCCTCCAGGTACCAAGGACTTGGACAGAGACTATGGACTTACCATGCATGAAATCAGGAACGTATACTCTGTAGCCAGTACGCTCTGCATATCTGTCTGCCACACCACGTAGGTTGGTTGTGTTCCATCCAAACGCATCCGACATGACGACTATCAGTCCCTTTGTCGAAACCTCTTTGGTCTGAGGTTCCGTGACATACACATCATGACCATGAAGTTTGGCCTCGCGGCCGTAAACCGGGCCAGGATGGTCATGTCCTGTGTAACAGTCAGTGCACGGCATTTTGCTTAATGTTGACACTGAGTTGAAAGCACAAGATGGCTAGTCACTTAACCAGAATCGTTCAACTAGAGATACCGAATGGAATGCCAATTTGGTCAAGATTGCACTTTATCAAGCTTAGTCGAGGCCCTGGCCTTTTCCCGTGTGGGGTTTCCGAACCTGTCTGTGCCGGTGGGCATCCCCACCAAAACCTAGGCACCCACTCACGAGTCACGAATGGAGTCTCTTCGGGTGGCACCACAATGATTCAACACGTTTGTTGCTTCATAGCATTCATATGCTACCATCGCGATTGCATTTTGTAACTAGATAAGTGACGTTGATTGATAAGGATACATCTGACTATATCATGATTGGTTACGACAGCCAAGTCTTCCCAATTCTACCATGAGTTAGGAGCAACGTCTGTGTAGACTCTGAAGCCGCTGTTCTGCCTCGCATCCTCGAAAGCTTCGTGGTGCTCCTCCAGGCCGTACACCTTGTGGCTCGAGCCCCCGCGCTTGCCCAGCTTGAGAACCCCCGAATTCACCATCTTGATGGTCAACTCAATTCCTCCCCGTGATACCATGACCTTTCCAATAATCTTGATGTTTTTATGCATCACCAATGTGTACGGAACTGGAATAGACCCAGATGGCGCCCCGCTGAGGACAACTCGCCCTTCTGGTAGCACGGCCTGGATGGCGGCCGAAAAGTACGGTGACCCGTTCAAGCTGCCTGATGCCCAATCGTTGTATACTTCGACGCCGCGCCCATCAGGGCTTGCCTTTCGGATTGCGGCAGCGTCCACCTCGTCATCTCCAGTCATGACAACATAGCTGAATCGCTCGTGGTTCCCAAGCTGCTGTTTCAGGTATGCGAGCTTCGTCTTACTGCGACCAATGGCAATGACGTTGGCGCCCAGAGCCAGTGCCATGTCAGAGGTAATACCTCCATAGGTTCCAGTGGCTGGCCCAAGTACAATCGTCTCGCCTGCAAGCAGATTGGCAGCTTCGAATAAAGCGCCAGCAGAGATGCTGTAGAAAGAGATCTCGTGAAGGTCAGCAGGCGTGTATCCAAGTTGCTTGCATAGTTTATTCTCGTCCAGCACAAAGATGTTCTCGAGGGGGACCTTTTGATACTGTTGGAGGGCACCGTCCCGCCATTCTCCCTGCATGAGCTTGCGGCCTATCGTGCCCTCGCCACCGTGATGCCCTTGGATGATATTCACGCTAGGATCGTCTCGCGCATAGATGGCGGCCGAGAAAAAGACCAGATCACCGGGCTTGGCAAGTATGGCATCAGATCCGACGGCGTGTACCCGGCCGATATGGCTTGGATGCGGCACCAGGGGAAGAGTCAGGTTGAAGACAGGCAGCTTGCCTTGGTGGATATCTTCAGCATAAGGGAATACCACTGTGTTTAGAACTTGGACGACGGCTGAGCCAGCTGTTGCCTCAGGGACGGGGAGTTCAACGAGCTCCAGAGGTTTGTCGAATGATGACAGCCACAAGGCACGATTCGTAGTTGTAGGAACGCTGGGACTCATGTTGGGACTGGTGAAATGGGATTGAGAGGTGAGATTGATTGGAGAGAAGGGAGGCTTTGGGAAAGCTGCGGTTGGTAACTAAATACGAATGCCTGGGTAGTCCCAATGAGCGGCAAGCTAGCTGCCTCATCAGCGACTACCAAGACTTTCGAGCCAGCCTCGCAAAAGAGCGGGTGGAGTTCATTCCCACCTGATGACACCACTCCACCCAAACAACCCATCAAATCTCCACGTACCTTAATTGATGTCTAGCACCACAGGCGGAGCATATTTGATCACCTCGAAAGCTGTAGAGTGGGCAAAGCCAATCAAAGTGGCGGGAGTTCCAAGGCACGCGGTATTTCGTCAAATGATACATAGAGATGGTGATTCTACATGAATGTTACAGAAATCGTCAAGAGAACCTACCCAAAAGTCATTATAATCTTAATGGCAATAGAAGAAACCCGATCTAAATAGTGAAATCAGTTCTCAATCTTCAGAAGTCCTTGCATTACCATGCCATCCCATTCAAGTAGTCTAGACTCTGCATGTCCTGCTGGGTTGGCATGCCTGCGTCGCCCAACTCGGCTGTACCAAATATCTTGCCCCAGGTTTCTAAATCGTATTCCTCCAAGTTTCCAACTGGTGTCGGTGTATGAGATAGAGGAATAGAATCTATTTCTGTCTTTTGTCAGCAAACCCGTGAAAGTAAAGATCATTGACCTACCTTCAATTTGACGAGTCAATGACACGTCTGAAGGCCGTTCTGGCCTATTAGTATCAACAGGACCCGTTTCACAGACCTCCGGAGGTGTCGGCAGTAAATTAGGAGAAGGCTCACTCGCGACCAGTATATTGACAGTAGGGTCCTGCCGCACAGGTCTCAAGACTCTTCTGCGTCCAAGGTCTTGGTAGATCTTGAATATAGCAGGCATGTTAGCTACTCCAAACTCCTTCACAAACGCTGCCATGAGATATCCCATGGATAGGCCTGCTAATCCTGTAGTTTGTGTACTCGGTAGCCCGTTTGTGGCAGCAAGATGTAACCTGAGGTGCATGTCGGTGCTCGCGAAGGCGAGGTGAAGGTTGTAAAGTTGCGGTGTCAGGTGAGGTGCCGCTCCCAGTTGAACTTTACCAGGCAATGGCGAAATCTGACAGTGCTGTGGAAGTCCATCATACCAGCGATTCAATGCCAGTAGGCCTTTGGTGTAAGGCGTCTTTGAAGATTGTTGGTTCGACATGGCATCGTTTAGGATGCATATTAAGTTGACGTAGCAGTTGAAGATACTCAACACCCGCGCAGGCTGGTTCATGGATCTGGTGTTGCCGAAAGTCGTAGATGTTACGATCTGCGGTTCCCATTCATCTGGACCTGTTTCGGCGAGCTTCGGGGAGAAGCATAAATCTCCTGTCCTGAGATGGGGTGGCTTGCGCAAACGACATGATACGAGAGTATCGAGTATGAAGCAACTTAGGAGAAGCCGCTTCTGATCATCATCATCCACAGTGGCGGCATTGGAGCCGTTGCTGGTAGAGAGTGCGGTAGTAAGATGAAGACAAATCCTCACTGCATGGCCAATTAAGTGCCATGAAGACACAAGATCTTCCTGATCCATTTTGAAAAGGCCCAGGATAAGCAAAGCTTGAACGTACCCTGAAAGTTGCACATCTTCGTTAGGTATCCGTTGTCTAGCCTTCGAATAGATTATATCAGGAGGAGGGAGCGGAGATTGACCATCGAATGCTCCCGAGTGGTTACGGGCATCTTGAAGTGAAGCATAAGCAACAACAGCCCATAGAGTTGCCATATTACCCTCTTCTGCCCGATCATCTCGTGACGGCGAATACAACAACTCCAGCATCTTGTGCTTCTGAACCATCGGGAGCCAACAGTTGGTATGGGCAAAGTATATATCAATTAAGCGCCGAATCTGCTGAGCAGACTCGGGGGATGATACGTCGTTCCATGGAACCGGCTTAGGCACTGACGCGTGATGAGTGGAAGGCGTATTGCCCATGTTGGTATCCATGGGGTCATTGGCTGGTGTTGAAGTCTGTACAGCCTCAAATGCCTTGACGGGAGGGACGGGTTCGGGGGTCGAGGCTTCACCCTTGATGGAAGCCGCAAGCTTTACATCGGAATCGTCCCCTTGATGGATATTCGACAACAGCTGATCCAATTCTTCTTGGATCTCACTACCGTCCCAAGCTTTTCTGAGTGTCTCGTAATCCCGGACAAGCCGGCTGCTCAAGACCAATCTAGATCGCGAATCCAGTGCAAACTGAATATCCGGCAAGAGCTCTTGGACTATAGCCTTGCTGTTAGGAACGACGGTGAAGACAAGTGCCCAAAGTAGTTCGAGAGCCCTCGCATATCCCGTCGTCAACACACGCTTCTTGTTCTTAGAGTCGGGGCCGTAGCTGCATGGGTAGTGGATGGCAGAGCACCGTGAGCAGGTTGGGTGGCTGCCGTCGCATCTGTGTTTACGAGCACGGCAGTAATTGCAGGCTCTTGAGACGCGCTTGTGTTTGTTGACTCTTGTGCGTTTGGGTTTGGCAGGTGAATCCATTATGATTGTAACAGCGGTGATGAGGAATTGAGGCTCTAGGGGTAGTCTAGCCTATTAGTTTTTATGATAAACAGTTTTGATATTTAAATGCATGGATGGCTTGGTACTTGCAGGCGGCTGAAAGATGCGCTACGTAAATCGTACCTCCCACTTTCGGTGGGTGGGTATTAAGCTGTCGGTTGATCCACCTGCCCCGTCCAACACAAAAAGTACTGTAAACTGCCACCTCACATCACTAAATACCAGGCAAGGTCACCCATTTCACTCAATTATGCCCAGTAATGAGTATCACGAAAGCCAGCAGCATTTCAAACGGACATGTATTAGGTATGGAATCAGTCTGCTTAGCTCAGGCTGCCGCAATGCATGTATACGAAGTTATACAAAGCACATATAGTCAAATCTAAACAATCTACTGCCTATTCAGATCTATTCTTCTTAACATGGGATAATTTCAGACATGGGCCTTGAGGAACTCGAAGCCCTTTTCCAACAGCTCAAGTGCATTTGGAGGCTGTCCAATTTCATCAAAGCCGTGCTGTCCTCCCTCCACCAAGACCAATTCCGTCTCGGTTCCATGGCTCTTGAGTTCTTCATATGCCTGCTGCGACAGTCTTGCCGGCACCAGCTTGTCTTCGGTGCCGTGGATGAAAAAAGTGGGAGGGAAGTTACCCTTAGTGAACTGTGAAACGGGGTCAACGCGATCATAGTCGCCGTCTCCTACAACCGTCTTCAACTGTGTTCCTTTTCCGAGCTGATCAAACATCCAAGCAACACGATAGTTACTCAAGTCAGGCCCTTTCGGTCCAACCGGAGGGGGTGCTGAGGTGGGAGGAGGATCATCTTTCCAAATCTTGCTTGTGAAATCTTGATCAATTTGAGGAGCACCTGGAGGTGCAGGCAAGGGGGTATGGAAGGCCGAGTCTGCTAGGTACTTGATCCCGTAAATGTCGAGAATTGCGCGAGGTGGCTGGGACGAACTGGCCTAGACGGTCGACGTATTAGTATCTCATACCCGTGTCAGAAATTATGATATCCGCTCACTGTCAGGAGGGCCAAGGTGCCACCGCAGGAATGACCCAGTGTTACAATCCGAGAGCCGTCCGCTTTTACGTGAGCATCTTCGAGGAGCAGCTGGGGTAATTTTGTCCGCGACCATTCGTATGCATCCAGTGCATCTTTGACCGGTCCTTCAAAGACTGTGACCGTGGGAGCCAGTCGATAGTTGGCGGATACTACCACGAAGCCTAGGTCCAAGAGCTTTTCGGACTGCTCACGAGGGAGCATTTGTTTCGAGCCGACTGTGAAATTTCCGCCATGGAAATGTAGTGCTGTATTTCAACGCGTCAGATGCTTAGCCAGAGGATGAATATTGGGTTGTGTGCGTACCTATTGGGAGCTTCGAAGCGGTCGTGGTCTTCCTGAAGTAGACATCTGCGGCTACTGGGACTCCATTGATGGCTTTGAAGATGTATTCCTTGCGAGTGGTCATTTTGTTGGTGTTGAAATCTGCAGAAAGCATCAGCTCTAGCTTTTTCTGCTAGAAACAGTTTTTTTTCTACATCCAAAAGAATGTTTCGTCAGAAAGGCGAGAATCTGGTGGCCTGTCGTAGATCAATGATAACAAAATAGGTGGCAGACAGGAATGGCAATCGCTCGATTGTGTGCCACTCACTGGTGTCCCACCCAGAAGCTACCCACTCATACCCGCCCACTTTCTCACGATGAGGTCGATAATAAAGGAATTTTGTGCACGGCAATAACAGATAAAAGATATGATGATATGTATAAGATATCGAGTTCTTGCTATCAACATCTCAAAAATACTTCCTCAACTTTGGACCCGAAAAGATTTCAAGGTACATTGACCACCACTGCGACGTCGAATACTGAATGATTCGGATTGAACTAATACTGCCAGAAAATTAAAGTTCATTTTATGTTACATTAACATGAGATGTACAGAGTACTGTAGCAATGCTTGTCGCTATGGTGGGTAGGCTGTTGCAACGTGTATGGTAGTGTCCGAATCCTCCAATTTCTTAATTAACGATTTCAGCTTTTGCGACACAGAAGAAGGCCCTACACATATTAGCATCTTCTCAAAATCATCAACGACAGAGACTTGAGCTTACATTTCCACATTGAGTCATCTGAGAGAAGCTCTGCTGATACGGCAAGCGGCAAGACTGATTGTAGACCATGATCCCCCAATTGCAGGTCCGTAACTTCTGCAAAACTCTCATTTATCAAAGCGTTGAGAATGTCGCGTGATTCGACGTGTGAAACACGAGATTTCGCGAATTGGAGGTACCAGCAAAGAAGCAGGCCTGCCTACAGTTAGCTACGAAACAAAGGTTGACCACTGAATTCTCAAAACTTACAGCCCTCTAATGCGCCGACCGCGCTTTCAGGCCCGAATGTTATGGGCGCTATTTTTTTAATGTAAGTTAGACCCACGCGGCAGTCCGATCTTAGCTGGTCTGCTGCATTGAAGAGTGCCTGGTAGAGTTCAGGAGAGACTGCCTCGTTTAAAAGATGCACGATCTCAGGATCATCGAGACTTGCAGGCGACCAGAGTATCTTCTTCATGATCGACAGCGGAACGCTAGCGTGAAGATGGTAAAAGGCTGAGTTCAGTAGTGATCTGGCGCAGTGGACGGTGGGATTCGGGGCCAGCCCGCCATCATATTGGATCATACGAGCTTTGAGAATTGCATCTAGCACTTGCAACGACTGTTCCATTTTCTTGCCGAATTTGGCGTAGAGCTCGCCGTCGCGTGAGCCTGTTAGGAACTCAAATGAGCATATCCTGTAGAGAAGAGCAGACACGATAGTTACGAGACCGAATTCGCTGACTGGCATAGACGGTTGTTGGCCTCCTATGATGCTATCCAGTGCATCGTTACTGTATAATGCTTCGGTTGGGGTGCTCCAGCTGGTCTCTTCTTTTAGCCACTCTGCGTTGCTTGACGGAAGGGCGAATCTGGCTTCGACCATAGGTGTTGGAATCCATGCTTCCTGTTCCTTTGAGCAGACAGTGCCACCTATGAGTATCGTAGATGAAATACATCTTGTACAGTGTGAGCAATAATAATGTGGGCATGGTGTGAGTATAAGTACCTATTTAGACTCTCCCAGCGCACCCAATCCTTATGCGTGGTGGGCGGACACGACTGTAGCTCGCTAAGTGCTTCTTGTGTAAGCTGAAATCGTAAAAGTTAGCCATAACCATACTAGAGGAGTTGGTGGTGGAATTAACCTTGACGCAGTGAGGAAACGCGTGTCCTCTCTTGCCCTCCGAGCCGCAGTGAATCTCAAAATAAGCGAGGAGCAAATATGTCTGCAGCATCCACGTTAGAGTGTCGGGGTCGGCTTTGCTAAATGCAATCATCCGTTCATGCTGGTTCCTTTGTTAACAAATTTTATCATCCAAGTGCTGGGATTGACTGTCCTACCTCAAAAACAAGCTGCACGGAGATGGTGTGCATCGATGTAGCCCTGGAGTATTCACCGAGATATACGGCGCTGCAGGCCATCAGAGCAAGCAGGAGGGGAGCTATTTTAAAATTTGTTTTAGAACCTCTGTCGCACTGTCTGTGATGGCACACTACTTACATGGCGTTGTGGCGATGTCAAAGGTCGGCTCATGTATGATGGGTATATGAGGAGCAATATGCTTAAAAAAGGCCTTGACAAACCGCCCCACGGCATATTTGGAAGGAAAGCGAAGCGAAGCGAGTATATGGGCCGGATATTTTGTGAGGTTGGCCCAAGCATTCTCACATTTATTGTCGTTGGCGACGAGGTTGCGCGGGGTACAAGATTTGTCTGTCTGGCCGAGAGTAGTTGGCCTGTTGGGTATCGGTGGCTCCAGGGCTAGGATCGGTAGTTCCGGGGGATTGCAGATTGGTGCTTGGCCAAAAAGTCCTTGGGTATCCGCCAGAAGCGCGTCAAGATCGAACATGGCGGAAAGATTGGGGTTGATGAGGTCGGGGTCCATGAATGAAGCGTTGAATTCTAGGGGACTCCCTGAGAGATAGGCGGGGAACATGTCGGGCTGTGAGGGCATGGCCATGTCCAGCGAATTAGCCTGGCTGCTCTGAGATCCATCTACCTCATTATTTGCTGGAGACTCGTCGCGCTCCTCGATTGCGTCGTTGACTCCTTCTGAATGACGATCTTGCTGTCCTCGGGTCGTCGTCGTGGCAGGTGATGCTCGCGCAGAGCCGTTCTTTGATCCCCTCGGACGCGAAGCTCCAGGGTGGGAATTATTGCGACGCCTGCCTCGAAAGCCAGAGGACTTTCTGTTGCCAAGGCCGTGATGGAAATTTCTGGTATGCCGAACAATGACATCTTTTCTGGAAGATGTGAGGGAGCAATACATGCAGTTGTACGGTTTCTCGCCTCCATCTGCAGATGGTCAGTGGCTTCCAAGAAATAAAATAGCGAAAGGGGGGACTTGCGCGTGAGCTCGTGGCGTCGCAGATGAGCTAGGCGGTTAAAACTGGCGTTGCATTGATCGCAGGAGAAGCCGCATCCTTGACGGTTAGAAGGTTTGTCTGCATTTTCACGAGTAGCTTGTTGCGTAGAGGTGTTGGTTTGACAAGACATTGCAGTGAGTCAATGGAGAGTGGGTATGAGGGAGATGAAGAGAGTCACAAGTGCCGTGGCCCCCGGGAATGAACTGAATGATTGATCCTGGGGTTGACAAATCCAGTCCGAAAATGTGGGGGATAAGATTGCGGGGAAGATCTTAAAGCTAACTTACGCTCGAGGGTTTAGAGTAGAGCGTGTTTAGCTAAAGATGGGTGCGAAAGTATGCTATGTCAGCGGGACACTTTACCAGGGTCTATAGGGGATGGTCTGGTGTGTAATGTCCCCTCCCCAGCTTCAGAGGTTAATAGCTAATCATACCAGCTTATTCCCGCGGAAATATTGAACGGGCCGTTTCTGCATCTACCTATCGTTGCTAAAGCTTTGTAATACCGTATTCTAAACACAGAATGTGATGCTGCCAGCCAGCATTGACAATGGGCTTCGGGCTTTACTCGGTGTCTACATACATACCCTATAACAGTACGTGTAGATTTGTCTATACATTATGGTACTCGCTGCTGTGTATGAAAGAGCACGCCATCTAGGCTGATGAATACGACTCACATCATTCGAGACTCACTCCCTCCAAGTGATGGTCTTGTACCTCAGAAACTCAGCCAGTCCCTGCGCAGCATTGAATCTCCCGTAGCCACTCTTCTTAGCCCCGCCGTGCACCAGTGACGCCTCGTCGTGCACGGTCATGGAGTTGATGTGGACCGCCCCAGATTCGTACTTCCTAGCGACCCTCATAGCGGCCTTTAGGTCCTCGGAGAATACAGCCCCCGAGAGCCCGTAGTCGGTGTCATTGGCGATCGCGAGGGCCTCGTCTTCCGTGTCAAAGGTGATGAGGGACACGGTAGGCCCGAAGGACTCGGTGTGGTAGATGTTCATTTCTTTGGACACGTTGGAGACGATGACGGGTCTCATTTTGGTGGGCTGGTCCTCCGAGGCATCGACGTCACCCAGGAGGGTCGTCGCGCCCTTTGCGACCGCGTCGGCGACGAGACCCTTGTTTTTCTGTACAGCCGCTGGGTTCACTAGCACGAACGGCGGCTTCTCGGCCCCAAAAAGAGCCTGCGTGGTCTCTTTGAGTGCAGCGCTGAACTCGTCACTAATTGATCTGTGCACGAGGATGCGTTCCGTCGACATGCACACCTGACCGCCCTAGATATTATTGGCATCAATTGAATACATTGCATCACGGGCCAAACTCACGTGGATAAACGCGCCGACAGCGCAACTCGTCGCAGCCTTCTTCACGTCGGCGTGCTTGAGGACGATGGCACTCGCTTTCCCGCCCAGCTCGAGCAAAAGCGGTTTGACGTGCTTGCCCGCCAAGCTGGCGATGATGCTTCCGACGAGAGTGCTGCCAGTGAAATTGATCTTTTTAATACTAGGATGCGCGATCAAGGCTTCTGTCACCGCAGCGGCATCTGCCGTTTGGTGGTAGATAACATTGAGGCAACCGTCTGGTAGACCAGCCTGTCGAAAAATATCGCCGATTGCCCAGAAAACGCGCGGACTCAGCTCGGAGCCCTTGAGAACCGTTGTGTTTCCCGTCGCGAGGGCAAACGCAATTGATCGTGCTCCGAGCACATATGGGGCATTCCTGCGGTGAAAAGAAAGAAAGGATCGTCAGTTCTCAGTCCAAGTGCGAGTATTTCGCGTATACATATAGTTACATACCACGGGGCAATTGCGAGAACAACGCCGTACGGTTCCTTGACTACAATGGCATGGGACCCCTGCTCGGCCGTCGCAGGAACGGAACCTTCAACCGCCGCCTCGATTCTTCCTCCGATATCCCTCAGGATCTGCGCCGCAGCGTTGATGTTGATCTCCATAAATTGCCGCCCCGCACCCGTCTCCTGGGCTTGGTAGGCGAACAATTCCTCTTTTCTGCTGATAAAGAGATCTGCGGCCCGGAACAATATGTCCCGTCTAAAGCTGGGCTTGGTCTGAGACCAAGATGTGAAAGCCGCTTGGGCGGCCTCGACAGCTCCCGTTGCATCATTGATTGAAGCAGATGAACTACTCCAGAGGTTTTCAGAGTTGGAGGGGCTGTTTACAGGAAAAGATGTTTTTGAGATGACATCTTTGCCATTGATGATTAGTGGGACGGTTGACCAACCCTTTGCATTGTTACCTGAGCTCATTGTTGTCTATAGATAATGAGAATAGCTAAAGAATTGTTGGAAATCGAATGTTGGTCAATGCGTGCTGTATCCATCTGTCTAGTATTTATTTACTCTTTTCCTCGTGCAGAGTGGCCAAACCCGGATGGCTACAGGTGGCTAGCAATACGCACTGAAAGCTGCTTTCGCTCCACCGAGGCCCGTGTACAGAAAGATGGCAAACAAGAACCCAGCCTAATCCGATGACTCAAAACAGTGCTGTAGCGATTGGCTAATTGAGCAAGCAAGCATTTATGCTTACCGTGCATGCCATTTCTTACGTCTATCGACCGCTATGCCACTCAAATGCGGGTGTAAATGTGGATTGTGTAGGGTGGGGAGGCATGCGGTGGGGAGTTTGCCCACCAAACCGCATCGTAGTAGGTGGGTGATGAGAAGCTAGAAAAGCATCGCCTGGTAGTTCTGTTATTGTCGCTATGAGTTGTCTGTCTGTCTTGTATTTTATTTTCTCTTCAATTATATTTGCTTGGCAATACGTAGTCACATTGGAACCCTCCAAATGCAAATCTGCAAATTCCATTCCCAATAGTTGACACCGCGATGAAGCTGGCCGGACGAAATATCCAAGTGGTACCCGTTGCTATTGCACTGGTACTGCTATGGATCCTATATCGTACTGTTCTCTGGCTCAGGTTCCATCGAAAGTACAAATTCCCTAATCTCGTGCCCGGCGTTCCCCTGTTCGGGAACATGCTGCAGATCCCAACCGATACAGCTGGGCGGCGTCTGTATCTCCATAAACTGGCTAGAAAATATGGCGAAATGTAAGTGTCAAAAATAGCATCTGAACAAGACCAGAACTTACAAACCATTCCCCACCAGGTTCACTCTCAAGGTAGGCTCCAATTACTGGATATTCATGAACTCTCAGCGCGTCGCGAATGAGCTCCTCGACAAGCGCGGGGCACGCTACATCTCACGGCAGAATCTGCCCATGCCTGGAGATGTTGCCTCTGGCGGAAAGCGTGTCGTCTTCATGCCATACGGAAACCTCTGGAAGTGGGAGCGCAAGCTCATACACGAGATCATCGGCCCTGGAAACCGCAACGTCTTTGCCCCTCTCCAGGACGTCGAGTCACGGACACTATTATACGACTACCTCACAGAGCCTGATCTGTGGAATCAGGCCAATGCCCGATATGCCAGCTCCCTTATAATGAGCATGGTGTTTGGGCGGAGGACAAAGATGGGTGACCCAAACGTTGACAGGATCATTGAGACGAATAACGAAATCATGAAGATGTTTGAACCTGGCTCCAGCTTGATCGATTCATTTCCCTTTTTGGCATACATTCCTCTCCCAAAAGTCATTCAGCCATGGAGGTGGTGGGGCGACAGCGTCTTTGAACAGTCCAAGAAGTATGTTGTCATTGCTCGTGATATCTGGTAGCCGCTGACTTCAAGACAGAAACTTTTCTGAAGAGTTTGAAGGTCTTGCCGCGCGAGAACAGCAAGGCAAGAACGTGCCGTGCTTTGTCTCAGAGTTCAAAAGGCTTGGGAGAGACCAGGTGCTTGACTATGAGTCAACAGTCTTCCTCGCTGGATCCCTAATTGAAGCGGGATCGGATACCACGCGTGTGGCTTTGAACCAACTTGTGGCTGGGGCAGCGCTGTTTCCCGACTTTGTACAGCGTGCGCGTCAGGACTTGGACAATATATGTGGTGCAGATGCGCAGAGGCTTCCGGCCGCGAGCGACATTGCAAGTCTGCCCTATATCAAAGCCATTGGCAAGGAAGTTCTTCGATGGAAGTAAGTAAAGCGAAATCATTATAGCGCGATTGTGAATTCTTTGGTGACAGAGCTGACAAGTATTCTGCAGCATTTCGCTTCCAGAAATTGCCCATTCCTTAATTGAGGATGATTCTTTTGAAGGATACAGCATTCCAGCGGGAACCAATGTCATCTGGAATAGCTGGGGTGTTCACATGGATACCTCCGAGTACGAGAATCCGGAAACATTCTGGCCCGAGAGATTTATGAACGAGGACCTTGACAAGCCCATCAAGGGACATTTGGCATTTGGAGCAGGTGAGCCAAGCCATCCATGCATCAAGTCATCACACGATTAACAAGTTATTTTACAAGGCCGCCGAGTTTGCCCCGGATGGGTCATAGCTAGTAACAGTCTGCACCTGCTGATCGCACGCGTACTTTACTGCTTTGACTTCCATCAAGTTCCAGGGCATCCAATTCCAGTTGGGAAGCCGTTCGATATCGGAACAGAGAAGCCCTATGAGGCTAGAATTAGTGTTCGTAGTGCGGCTCATGCGGCATTGATCAAGAAGGACTGTACAGAGGCAGCGAACTTTTGAGTAGAGAATGGTCTTAGAGATTGTGCCCGTTAGGAGTAGACAGAAAGGAAGCAAAGATAGTCGTATGCTGCAAGATGACTATGGGTATTGGACATGTTTTGTGAAGATCAACTTTACACAAGACAGAAGATGTGTTGAATGCCAGTTTATAGTTCTGATTAAATCTTCGTCAAGCGTACTTTGAAACCTAGAATATGCAGGGGAGCCATGATTTGCTGTTTTGCTCGATAATTGCTCGACTTGGGGGAATGAACATCAATCTAGTAATGAAACACCATGTAGGCATCGCCTCATGTTAAAGCCACATAAAAGTCACAACGGAATATCACCCGAAACAAAACAGAGATTCACAGGGAGCATAATACGTTATCGATCTTGTGAGAACTGTGCTACAAATCTGCCCTTGCGTCCTCACCAGCCCATGCCCTCCTAATGACCTCCCGGATGAGATCTCTGTCAATGTCTCTTGGATTAGCATAAGATCTGCTGACGGCAATATCCGCCGCCTTGTCGATATCTTCCTCCTTGAAACCAATAGACTTCAAGCTTCGTGGAACACCAAGCTTGTTAAGCAACGTGTTGAGACCGCGTAGAGCATCCCCCTGGCTATCTGGAAGCACTCCAGCCAAGACCTTCATAGCCTGGGGAACCTTGGGAGCGTTATACGCCAGGGCGTGCGGGAGAACAATTGTGTGCGTCTCAGCATGGGGCAGGTTGAAAGAGCCACCTAATGTGTGACAAAGCTTGTGGTGCAGAGACATTCCAACGCTGCCTAGGCAAGTTCCGCAGAGCCAAGCTCCATATTGGCAGATCGATCGAGCTACGATGGAGTCGGGATCGTCGAGTAGCTCGTATGATCCGTTCGCGAGAGATCTCACACCTTCAGCGGCCATGAGACTAACGATAGGGTTTGTGTTGGGGGCGTAGAGCGCCTCGACACCATGCGCGATAGCGTTGATAATGCTGGTTAGCGACATGGGAAGAGGGAGCGTGAGTGTCAAGTCGACGTCGTATATAACAGTTTTGGGCAAGATTTCGATCTGCGTCTTGGTCGTTTTGATACCGTCCACTGTCTCGCCGAGGATTGGTGTCACCTCACTACCAGCGTATGTTGTAGGAATGGAAATATGGTATATCCCTTTTCGGAAGCTGATTGCCTTGCCGAGTCCGGTAGTGCTGCCGCCCCCAATGGAGACCAGAACATCGGGCTCGTTCTGCTGGCAAAATGCGATGGCCTTCTCGGTGATATTCAAGGGAGTGTGCATGGTAGCCTCGGAGAAGATCCAACTGGCTTCCACGTGTGACTCGAGAATATCGGCGATTTGCTTTGCTTGGTCGGTTTGGTAGGGAGTCGATAGGACGAGTGCCCGCCGGAAGCCAAGTTGTTCAAGGCATTGCGGAAGTTGACGGATTGAACCCCGCCCAAAGATGATCTTGTGAGGGAGAGGGCTGTACACAAAGGGCTCCATCTTGAATGAGAGTGTATAAGAGTGTCTCTTCTTTGAAGCAAGTCTTGAGAGCGATATCCTGATATGCTATCAAGGTAATATTCTTTGCTTTATCGTGGTTCCGGTTCCTGAGCGGCCAGACGCATTTAGCCACCGAGCCACCCGGCTTTTCCGTGCCCACCGGCCCCACCGTCGTCGGCACTTTACAGGTACTCGTCGGTGGGAACGGTCCTAAAAAAGACATCGGTCACCGTGCCGGCAATCCCAAAGATCCCTTGATTAGCCTAACACCTGATACTTGAATTGTGCCATTTCCAATCATACTCATCGTCCGCCCGCGCCTATCACCACTGGCCACCATGTCCCATACTAATTCAGGCATCCCGCTTCTAAAAGATCTTACAACCGAAAATATTACCGAAAATGTCGTGGCTATCAACTCCAACTGCCAAGATCCCCGAACACGATTTCTTTTTGAGAGGCTAGTTCATCATCTTCATGACTTTGCACGTGAGACTCGTCTTAGCACCGCAGAATGGGAGAAAGCTGTTCAGTTTCTCACCAGAACTGGAAAGATTTGCAGCGACACCCGGCAAGAATTCATTCTTCTATCTGATGTCCTAGGACTATCCCTTCTGGTAGATTCAATTGACCACCCCAAGCCACCTGCGTCTACCGAGGGTACTGTTCTTGGCCCCTTCCATGCACACGGGGCTGAGAATGTTGCTTCCGGAGACACTATTTCTCATGATCCTGATGGAGAGCCACTGTTGGTTGTGTGTACCGTACGAGACTCTCAGGGTAACCCGCTAGAAGACGTCGAGGTTGACATCTGGGAGACCGACTCCAAGGGTTTCTATGATGTGCAATATGCAGACCGGGAAGGCTTCGATAACAGAGCTATATTGCACAGCGACAGTGAAGGGAAGTTTCATTTCAAGGCCATTGTGCCTGTTCCTTATCCAATCCCGGGCGACGGCCCTGTTGGAGACCTTCTGAAGGTTCTGAACCGACATATCTACCGCCCAAGCCACATGCACTTCAAATTCAACAAGGCTGGATATGACCCTCTAATAACGTAAGTCACACCCAATGACGCAGTCGGAATTATAATGCTGACGTGGAAAGGGCACTTTATATTCGCGGAGACCCATATGAGACCTCCGATGCCGTCTTCGGTGTCAAGGAGTCTCTCATTGTAGATCTGGGAACTCTATCTGAGGTGCCGGGGTTCTCGGAAAAATATGGGTTACCAGAAACGACGAAGCTGTTGCGATATGACTTTTCCCTTGTTTCAGAAGCCGAGGTTGGGGCCTTACGGCATGCAGAGGCAGTAAAGTCGGCTGGTAAGCTTGACCATGACGTGAAAGTAGTTGATGGTACAATCACATATTGAGATATGAAGATAGATGAATAAAAAGTGTTAAAATAACTATTTGTCTGCTCGTATTGTCCTTCTGTATAAAGACTACTGTTTGCTGTATTAGCACCTATGCGTCTGAAAATTCTGGAAATGCCATAAATGAAAGTGATGCATATGAAGCACGACCTCTAGCTAGCTATGGATGACGGCGGCCTATAAGGTTAAGCTTTAGCTAGGCCAGCGCGACGTGTCAAAAGTTATGCGAAACCATCTCAGCCGTGACTCTTATATAATCTACTTGAATATTGTATATATATTGTGTATGATTGATCAAGTCTTGTTTATGTAATGTCTACATTTCCAGCAAACCACCCAGCTCAGGCCCCACGAGATGGTAAATGAACCAAGCTCTTGAGGGGCCATATTCCCTGCTTACCAGGCGATAGGATTCCATTAGGGTCTATGGCAGCCTATAGCAGAACGTTAGAAGTGGTAGCGCTTCAAAGCTTTGACCGAAAACATACCTTTAAAGTCTCAACGAATCTCCTGTAAATGTGGCCATTGTACGCATACAAGTTTTGAACAGCATCTGGCTATTGTCAGCAACCAATCGGCGAAAGTCTAGGAACCTTACTTACCCATGTGCTGAACGTGAGATCTATAATTGGCGAATCCATTCAATTCTGCCTCAGCAAGCAAGGCTTTGACCACCTTGCGGCCACCTTCACGCGCCTTCTTGTTGGATTTGTCAAAGACATACTCTTGAACAAACAAGATGTATTTCGAGAAGACGTGGCAACCGATAAAAGGGTCAACTCCTTGCTCTTCCATAATAGCCCTTGCTTTGCGGAACCATGTCAGGACTGTTTCACCCTCACAGGGAAGGATGAGGGTAGTGTCGATATGAGCTCCCGCCCCTGTCCCGTCCGCGGGGAGGTTGTACTCTGCGAGCTTCACCGCACCCATTGAGGGAATACCCGCGGCGAGCGTTCCAATCTGGATGTTGTCTACCGGCTTGCCATCCTGACCTTCAAAGAGGGTATTCTCAACCCAGGCGTTGGGAACTTTCTGGGCGACAACTTCTTGCAACCTGCTCCAACGCGCGAGAACCATTTGCTTAGGTCCGTAGAAAGATACCGAGCATCGCCAGTATCCCGTGTTGTACTTTTTCTTGAGCGCAGCTATACTCTCGGGTGTTAGAGGCCCTGGCACACTCTGCTGTTGGTGCTTGGGGGCGTCGTGCGAGGCAAAGTGGTTGATGTTGGTGATCATGTGGTGACTTTGCGTGATGCCCTCACGGTCCAGCTGCTGTAGCGTGTCGATGAGGGGCGCAATGTCTTCAACCTCGGGACAGTGGATTTTGACGTCCATGAAAGATGGGGGCGCTACGTCGAGAGCCACAGCCATTTTGGTCACGATGCCCAGGTTGCTTTGCAAAAAGAGGCCATCGATTTGAGGGCCGAAGCTGTTGGGGCAAGCATGGGCGCTGGGGGAATTGGGTACAGCCCATTGGCCTGTCCGCAGGATTTCTCCCGAGGCCAAAAGAACCTCCAAACTACCGATAAAATGCTGGCGATCCCCAGAGACGGTGTAACCGTGACCGCGATCCAGAGTCTAGAAGCCCGTCAGTACTTGTCACAAATATCTAGCAGCGAACATTGACTTACATTGCCCACGACACTTCCCCATCCCAAAGCCGGGACAGAGACCCAGAGATCAAGTTTGTTCTCAACAATGTAGTTGTATACGTCAAAGAAGGTGACACCAGGCTCAACTACAATGTAGGCCAGCTTCTCGTTCACTTCTAGAATGCGCTTCATCCGATGAAGCGAGAGCACCATAGACCCAGCAACACGAGGGGCAGGTCCACCATATCTGGCAAGAAATTAGCTAAACTGCCGATGACATGGGGGGTTAGCCTCAATCATACCCAAAGTTCTTTCCCTGCGAGCATGTCCATAAAGGAACATGGTGCTGATTGGCGACTTTGAGAATTGCCTGGATCTCTTCAACAGTTGCTGGACTGTAGCCTCGTCAGCAGGGTCACAATAATACTGATTGTGGGGTAGATGTAAAGGTCTTACCATAATCCAGCGGATGCTTCAAATCCCTCCTCGAACAAAGGATATGGGTCACGGAAGTTAGCCAGGCCTTCGTCAATTATGACGTTTTCGTCGCCTATGATAGCTCGAAACTCATTTATGACGCGTTGGAAGCTGACTTCATCGTGGCCTGGAGGAAGACTTCTCGTCCCTGGCAATCGAGTACTGAACGCATTGTCATGATGCGACTGCAGCTCGGGAGATGTGTACCACTGAAGCATTGAGGGCAAAATCGTCAAAATTATTGGGGGGTAGTTCAAATTGAAAGAATGTGAAGCTAGACTCTGACCTTTTGCAAATCACTCATCCTTGTAGGACAAGCAGATCCTTATGGGGTCATGAAGGCTCTTGTGAGCATTCACCCCGCCCTAAATCGAGGCCCTGCAACTGAAGTTAGTGCGCTCCCAGGTGGTACACCACGAGGTCTGTGTTTTCTGTAGCACATCGGCCCATCGGAAGACACTGGTGGGGAGGCGAGCTTATTACCCACTCCGATGTTTCAATTATTGGGTGGAGACGCCACCCGCAACGGGACGAGCGGATAGCAGCTGGGTATGTGAACTTTATGCCTAAGTACATAGCAAATTGATACTTGGATCAACCGAGCATAAAAAGCTTGAGGATCTTCTGAATAGAGAACACTAAAGACATAAAAAAGGTGCCGCTTGGGTCTTTGCAGCGTCAATATACACTCTCATCAACACAACCCATCAGACTATCAAGTCCCAACTCCCCCATCATGGCACATGTTGTTCCAGGCGTGCCAGGCACACGCTTCCCCAAGCACTATGCTATGAGCAAATGGAACGAGGACCATCTGCGGTTTGAAGCAGATGCCTACGAACTTGAAGTCATAGGAGAAATCCCCAGCACCATCCACGGCGCCTTCTACCGTGTCCAACCCGACCATGCATTCCCACCAATTTTCGCCGAGACCGAGATCCCGCTCAATGGCGATGGCAATGTCAGCTCATTCTACATCAAGGATGGACATGTGGACTTCAAGCAGCGCTATGTGCGCACTCCCAAGCTCATCGCTGAGCGTGAAGCGAGACGTGCCCTCTTTGGCAGATATCGCAACAAGTACACAGATGATCCACGCGTTCAGAATGTTCTCAAGGGCACCACGGCAAACACCCATGTCGTATTCCATGATAACAAGTTGATGGCCCTCAAGGAGGATGCGCCGCCTATGGAGCTTGACCCCATCACTCTTGAGACCCTCGGCTACATTGACTACCACGGAACATTCCGCGCTCCCACGCATACTGCGCATCCGAAGGCAGACTCAGCCACGGGAGAGTTGGTCTCTTACTCCTATGAGGCTGCTGGTGAAGCATCACCAGACATCTGCTCCTTCACCGTCGACAAACACGGCAAGCTCTCAGAGGAGGTCTGGTTCAAAGCACCTTGGCCATGCATGATCCACGACTTCTGGGCCACGGACAACTGGGTCGTGTTTCCCATCAACGGCCTCAAGGCCAGCCTGGAGCAGATGAAAAACGGCGGTGATCACTTCTACTGGGATGAGACTCTGGACTACCAGCTGCTGGGCGTTATTCCTCGCCGCGGCGCCAAGCCCGAGGATGCGAAGTGGTTCAAGACGCCTCAGGGCTGCTACTCGCACACCATCAACGCCTATGAGGAGGACGGAAAACTTGTCTTGGATGCCAATGTCTGGACCGACGCTCACTTTCCCTTCTTCCCCAACACCAAGGGTGAGAGGTTCTTTACCGACCCTAGGAAGGTCACTGCACCTATCACTCGCTACCGATTTGACCCCAACGGTAGTACTGACAAGATGATCCACCCTGAAGCTATTCTTGTTCCCGGCGTCAACGAATTCGGTCGCATAGACGATCGTCTTCTGGGCAAGAAATACTCGCGCGTCTGGATTCTCAAGGTCGATCCTACGCATGAAGTCAAGCTCAACGACCACGAGACAGCCCAGGGCAATGTTGGCTTCAACACTCTGGTTTGCTACAACTTTGAGACAGGAGACATGCAATCTTACCGCCACGGCGATGACACCACGTTCCAGGAGCCTGTCTTTGTTCCGAGACATGAGGGCGCTGATGATGAGGATGGGTATATCCTCGTTGTGGCTGATCGTTATCGCGAGGGTCGTAATGTCCTGCTGCTCTTTGAGGCTTCGGACATTACCCGAGGTCCGCTTGCTGAGATCAAGTTGCCGTTCAAGTTGATGGATGGACTTCATGGTAGTTGGGTTGATGGAAAGGATGTTGATGCGGCCAGGGAGGCGAGCGAGGCGCGAAGGGCAAATGGAACTGTGAATGGAAAGTAAGGTAGTCGCTGTATATGCTTGGCTTAACAGAATCCATTTCTTTTGATGTTAACTCTACGCGCTCTGTATGTTCTTTTCATGCCGCGAATGTGTTTACGGCATGGCTGCATATCATGTAAAGAGGGAGAAACTCTGCGAGGTTCCATTAGGTTAAATAAATGCATATAGCTATTTTCATAGGCCCGGGTGCACAGCAATAAATAGCGAGTACATCGCAGTATGTCAGTATACCTTATCTTGTGTTGTGGCAATTCCTTGTTGGGCAATGGCTTGCAAGACTCCCACTACAGCTCCCTGATCTAGCTAGGTGCGGCAGGATATCGTTAAAGTAAGCAGTTTCACGGCCATGTCCTTGTACATGTGTCAAGCAATAATGTTTTTTTTGTTAATCGCTAGTGGCTATCCTTTCGCGCTGCGTTCAACGCTATGATTCCATCTTCTTTAACTTATGGTAATTGAAAGTGATCTACCCAGGATTGAGATGTTTAAGAACCATGCAAGATATACAAGTCCAGTCTAAGCCTAACTCCATCACTGCACATATGCTTGCCACTTTAAAATATACTGGATCCTCCGGTGATGGGAATATAGGCCCCGTTGATCCAGCCCGCCCCCTCCTCAGCCAGAGTCGCAACAGCCCATGCTACCTCCTCAGGCGTTCCGACGCGTGAAGCAACAGGAGTCGCATCTATCATGGGCTGCAGTGCTTCTCTCACGAAGCTAGGCGCAGCGTTGAAGGCATCCGTTCCAACGGGCCCTGGAGCGACAGCATTGACGGTGCAGCCGTACTTCCGGGGCAGTTCTGTCGCCCAGCATTGAGTATAGACCTCAACAAGTCCCTTAGTGCCGGCATAGATGCTTGACTCCGGTCCTGGAGACCGCGAAATAGAGCTACCGATATTGATGATGCGTGAGTTCTCTCGCGACAGATGCTTTAGAACAGCGCGGGTGAGGAAGAAGACACCTCTGGCGTTGAGATTGACGATATCGTGCCATGTCTTGTAGACCTTTTCATCGTCAGGATCGTCGAGTAAGGTGGGGCGATTGATGCCAGCGCTGTTGACAAGGATGTCGATTTTGCCGAAAGCTTCTGCGGCTGCATCCGCTAGCAACTGCGGCCCTTCCGGCGTTGACAGGTCTGCCTCTACGGCTTTTCCGGGCCCATCGAGGGTCTGGAGAACCTTGTCCGCGTTTGCCTTTTCGCTTTGGTTGGGGTAGTTGATGACCACAGAGGCTCCGCGGCTGGATAGCTCACGAGCAATGGCTGCTCCGAGTCCCGCCGATGAGCCACTGATCAGAGCCACCTTACCAGCCAGTGATGCCATTCTGAACGATTTTGGAGTCAGGTTTGGAAGAGAGATGGTGATAGTTGGTGAAGTAGATGAATGTATTTGCGATCTGGGCCAGATTGTTGGGATACCATCTAAGTATATATAATGAATATTTGTCGATTTAAGTGACCTTGCGTCTTAACAAGTGGTAAATCATTCCTTCGGTGGTGGCTGGCTGAATGCTGTAAACTGGCACCCACCTGGGTGGGTATCACAGCTTTAGAACCAAATTTAACAACCGTTTATAAAGCCATGGCGAGTCGAATGAGGTATTTTGCATCAGAATGATAGCTCTGCAGAAATTTAACAAGCCAAAAGCCGTCATGCCTCTTAATATTGTTGTCATCGGAGCCGGCCTGGGTGGGCTCGCCGCCGCCCTTTCCATCAAGCAAGAGTCGCCCGCTCATGACGTTCTGGTTGTGGAATCAGCGCCTGTGCTAGCAGAGGCAAGTTTAGTTCATGGTATTCCTGCAATTTCATACAGAGAAAACTGACTTGCTGAGAAATTCAGATCGGCGCGGGACTTCAACTTACGCCTAATGCTACGCGGCTTCTCCTCAGATGGGGTTTGAAGCCCAGTCTCGAGCATTTGGCCAGCAGTCCCGAGGAATTTGTCATCCGTCGCTTCGACGGGGGCAAGCTCCTTGGTCACCGCCAGAATTTTGCTGCTGAAATGCTCAGCAAGTACAAGTCACCTTACTGGGATATGCACCGAGCAGATCTACAGCTCGCGATGTTTGAGCGGGCCAAGAGCCTCGGTATCCGCTTTGAGTTCGGTACCACGGTGACTGATTTAGACATTGCTATTCCGCAGCTTACGACAGACAAGGGTGATAAGATCACCGGGGACTTGGTGATAGCTGCAGATGGTGAGCCTCCCCAAACCCTCAGAAATGCATTATCTAATGCATAACAGGGCTTTGGTCTAAAACCCGGTCCAAGGTTCTAGGTAGGCCCAGCCAGCCTATAGCTACCGGAGATCTCGCATACCGCATTGTTCTTAAGAAGGAGGACATCCAAGATACTCAGCTGCGCGAGTTCATTGACAAGCCCCGTGTTTGTTTATGGGCTGGCCCGGAGTGTCATGCCATCTATTACCCGCTCAGGAATAACACCATGGCCAATATTGTCCTTCTAGTGCCAGATAATCTGCCAGACAACGTCGCTAAGATGTCTGGTGACCTTTCAGAAATGAGAGAGATTTTTGAGAAGTGGGATCCGCTGTGAGTCAGCAACCCCTACGTACGACACACATCAACTGATCATTACAGACTACAGAAGTTTCTCTCTCAAGTGGACAAGATTGATAAGTGGAAGCTGATGCACCGTAAGTCCCACGTAAACTATACTCATCACCACCTGACACCTAATAGTGGACGAGCTGGAGCGCTGGTATAACGAGGAAGCAACTGTCGCATTCCTAGGTGATTCTTGCCATCCAATGCTGCCGTATATGGCACAGGGAGCTGGTTCTGCCATTGAAGATGGTGCTGCATTGGGCATTATCTTGTCAAAGGTGGACCGAAAGGAACAGCTCCCTCAAGCTCTAAAGACGTACGAGAACCTGAGAATTCCCCGGAGCAGCGCGTTGCAGAAATGGAGCATGAAACAGGTAAGCCTACTACAGACGCAACAAATAACGAACCAAGCTCTGATCATTCATTTCTCTCATAGAGACACATTAACCACTTGCCTGATGGCCCTGAGCAAGAAGCTCGGGATCGTCTTGCGGAATCGCAACTCTACGATCAACAGCCCGGCTATCCATTTTACTGGTAGGTATCGCCAATGCGATGTCTGGAGAAATGGTACTAACTTCCATTTCAGGATTGATCCAGCCGCACAAGACTTCGTCTACGGGCATGATGTTGTTGCTGAGGTCAGTGAATTCGAGTTGCCTCCTTCTACATAAACTAACGATGATGGGAAATCAGTTGGAGAAGCTCGGCGTCAAGGCTAGAGTATCAGTCAACGGTCAAGGAAGCCGGTCAAGTTTGTGAGTGGGGAAGATATCAAGGCTCTGTAGTTTAGTAGCAACGCTATCTGGGAGTTGACGAGATGTAGATGGGTTCTGGCTGCAGCGAGGGCCTCAGACCAAGTGGAAGCTATTCATTAGGAAGCTATAGAGAAGCTTGATAGATTCAACAATATTTTATTGTATTAAATTGCATATTGTCAACGTAGGGCACCGGTGTGATTGAGTGGCTAACTTCCGGTGCATCCGGCATCATAAGAAAGAGTAGACTCCGATGGTCATGACACTAGACTAGACCCTTACGGCAGCTTCTAATAGCAGGATATTCTCTTTCGGAAGCATCCTAACTACAATATATTGCTTGATTGCTTGTACATCGTGTAATGTTTGTACCGAATGACAAAGATCAGGATACCGAGCGTATTTTCTTCAGTCATCCTCATTCTTTGCCAGGGTTTAAAATACCTATAAGTACCTAATAATAACTTAATACCTAGTTACCTAG
>JAAQPG010000796.1:0-13296 GCA_013186905.1 Fusarium udum | reverse complement strand
ATCTTAAAGTAATAATTATCTTTACTACTTACCTTAATTAGTTACTAACTTATACTAATATCTCCCTTAGTTACACCCTGATAAATATACAGGGGGTGGATTGTACTGTACATCACACAAAACCATCAAATGTAGTTGGAGAACTGGACATGATGAATACGAATCGTTAATATGAATAATTATATCGTAGATATCGATGTTGGCAGAGCTTAATTGCATAGATCAACCCACAAGCCACAATGTAGTTTGCAAGGCTACATAGCTGGACTATCACTTCGTAGAGAAAGCATCATAGCGGGGAGATGTTCCCAAGGGGTAAGGCCCAGGTAGGGCGTTCGATAAACAACAATGCCCAGCTATCGACGAATCCTTGAGCTGGATTCCACTCAGCAACGTACATACTTCTTCGCCATCTTCTTTTGATTCCATCCTCTGCTTTTGATCAGGAATGCCGATGTGTTCCGCTGGTCAGTTGTAAGTCCTAATGCAAGACAAGGATATCCTTTCGGCTTACAGGATCAATTGTCTACACATCCCTGCCAGGGCTGTGTTAAAGACAACGTCTTCATCGAGGTGAAACGTACCCGCTGGACTGCATCAAAGACCACATCCTCGCCTAGATGCTTGTGCACCAGTGATGCAGGACATCTGAAACCATCACACCCCTTCAATGTATCCTGGATTGTGATCAAGAGGGTAGCTGGGCTAGCTGGGTCGTTGGGTTACTCTGTTTTACGATTTTATCAAACATGATCGAATCATCTTCACACTTTGCACCTACTAGTTACCCGTTTGTACATTCGACCTATTAATTATTATTATTTTCACATTGATTGGATACGAGCGTGTTATTTTATGGACCAATGCTCATTCCCATTACCATTTTCTGTGGACTAACAGTCTGGTTGAGTGGTTGAGAACTCTGCACTTGATATTCTACTGTGAAGTAGCAGGGGGCCTGTTGAGCTTATTAAAAGAGTTTGGGCTGTTTGGCTTCCAGAACTTCATGTTTTGACTCGAATCAGTATTAGTTACTACCAACTCCGATCATCACAGCTTTATAGTGACACTATACAAGTGAGCCTAGTATTGTGTGGCTTCCGTGTCGTTAATTAGAATACTGTACAATATGCACGCCATCATGATCTCTCACATTCGCAGCCAAGCAACTAACAAGATCGTTCTGGATACGAGTAAGACTTTCTTTCATTTTGTCAAATTTTGACTGGACCTGGGGTTGACTCAACATTGACAAGTCATAATAAGATATCTAAACGGGAACCATTATGTCTGGCTTGCAGTCAGTGGCCTTCACTTCATCAAGTCCTCGGCCGAAATCACCATCCATAAGCCAACACGATCGAGTACCAGTGGCTGGAAAGTGTGGTTGCATTGACTGCCATGGTCAATATTACCCCTGAGTAATTTTAAAATTACAACCAGATGCGTGACTTCATGTGAGCCTGTGACCTCTGATTCGCGCTATTGCGGGCCACTACAAGTCTTGAATGTCATGGCCTCATCTGTTACTCCAAACTGTACCTAATTTGTCACTGTATTCCAAGTAACACGACCGGGAGTCACTTCCTGGTGGCCCAGTGACTTGTCTGTCCACATACCAAAAGGTGCGTCAACCACAACTTGGGGTTGAAAATAATCTCTCATTTCCTGACCGCAAGCCAACAATCGAGCGTCTATCCTACCAATCCTACATCAAATCGACGAGAAAATGGCAGCGGCTTGCATTCACTGGGCCTCATTCCGTTTGACCTGGCACTTGATAGCCAAGGACTTCGCCGAACGGGCCGCCACACATCTTTTAACGCTGGTGTTTCAAAGGCTGGTGTGTGCCCAAGTTTAAGTTGAGCGTCTGAAAACAACCAATCACAAATTCAACAACATTCCCTGTCGGCGTCACCCAAGATTTCTCTAGTCAAGTCCCGCAAGGGGTCCAGTTTGACTTGCGTCTCGGCTACCTCATTGGCTGTATCAAGTCTTCGCCCCAGCATCATCTTTATGCTTCATCTTCGTTCCAGCCTCTTGTGTTTTTGTTACAAGCCAGAAATAGCATCAATACCATGTTCATCAAACCTGCTGGCAGGGGATGGCCGCCGATCGGGCTGTTTCCCGGCGGTGGACCAATTCTTACGGGTGTTTTTTTTTTTCTCACGGCATGTCAAGGATTAAGCTCATGGTGATCTTCCAGCCATCATTGTCACCTCCTCATCAACTCAGCGCTAACTTGAAATTTCTCAGTCAAAGCCTGAAGGGTGAGAATGGTGTTGATCATGAATTTTCGATACTAACACAAACTTACGGGACTTAATAATGTATCGTTTCGAAAAATTGGCCTGTGGTTGACCAAGATCACTCTCGTAAACTACACCAGTTCGTACCGGGACAATCGACCCGCCTTTCAGTTGATATATCACTGCCGCAAGCGGAATGAATGTTCTCTTCAGCTGAGGACTAAATTTGGTTGACTAGGTTTCTTCCCTCCTACCTCGAAGACAAAATTCTGTATTAGCACTGGCGGATCTGGCTTGCATTATCTCAACCATAGAACATACTAATGACCTGAAACAGCCCAAGCCCCAAGCAGCGATCATATTCACGATATGCTATCCTGACATCAGCTTCGTTACGATGTGTACCAGTAGGTCCGTGTTAAACTATTCGCCGTAACCGAGATCTGTGTGTTCATCAAACTGAACTCGCTGGTTCTCTGGTTCATCAACAACAGTACTTTTGTGACCCAAACCCTCCATTCACATCATATTACCGAGATCGTGAAACGGACCCTGTTCTCTGCCTCAAATACTTGAAACACGAAACGTCCAGCCACCAGCTTTTCCAGAAGATTTTGAAGCATGCTCTTTGCGTTGTCGGTCATCAGACCTGACCCTTCACACTTCGTACTCCTGTTTCCAAGGCATCAGGGGTCCATGTCCGCTTGTTCCTGCATACGACCTCTCCGTACAGCCAGGTACGATGCCCTCCCTTGAGTCATGTTACCCGTGGGTTATGAATTGAGGTAGTGGCTGAGTGGGCATTCTTCTGCTCTCCCTTGCTGAAACGAGCCAGGTCTGCAAAGTTTCACCACACTTGGCACGCTATTCTCGTGAACCTGGCTTAACTGACTTCCCCATACGGATCTAGTTATCTGTGAATGCAACGTCATTCAAACAAACGGGGTATGTCAAACCCTTTTTCACCATTTGGTTGTTTGATCGGCAGCTTCTCTGTTCCTGTTCTCGGCCGTGATCTAGATCCGAACGTTGGTCTGGAAGCGAGGTGCTCTCACGATGGCGGAGACAATGATCAATGCTATGGCAGAACACTTGGCTCGGGTTTTCCATTATGGGGTTTCGTGTCGCCACTCTATCGTTGTTTAGCATGGAATTGGCCCGGCCACTCTGCCAAGAAGATATTGCTTTGCTGCTATGTACCTACACAGTAGTGGTTTCTTAGAAGCTCTTGTCATCGTCAGGACAGGTCCGAATCTGGACCATGCGCCCCATCGGGGCTCCTTGTTGTGAAACAAAGCCACTATCAGAGCTTTCCTCACTGAGAGGCCCAACTGTGGTGTCATAATGTGACGGCAAACCCACAGCTCTGCTTCCTCCCGAGTGGTTGCTTTCCGGCGGTCGATACACGGAAGGTCGTCAGACTAATCGGTCTGTCACTCGTTGACTTTGCCTAGGCTTGCTAGGACCGAAGGGTCGCCACTATCTCTGGTTGAGTAGAATTCTCAACCCCTCTAGTTGGATATGTCGGTTGATCTAGCAGCCACAATGTGCGCGTGCTGAAGACTTGCTCGCTGATGTGCTTGTTTCGAACAAGCTCAGCTATCTTAGGCTTCTTCCGAAGCGACCAGTCAAACACCACATATGTGTCTTAAAGCGCGTAGATGTAGGTAAACCAAATAGTCACGATATAAATAGTAGTATCCCTTATTTGATTTATTGTTTTATTTTTGAAACGCTCCATTGTCGTCCCTCGAAAGTGCTCTGGTACGCGAATGGTCGATCTGCAGCCGTATGAAAGAGTAAGCGCATATTGAAACGCGACCATAAGACAACCCAAGGATGATATGCACCGTTCTGTTCATTGCGAGGGATATGAGAAAACCGACATTGTTTGTGGTGGTAGTTGGTAGATTATGTGAGATGGTGTAGGGTATGCTCAAGCGCACAGTGCATTCACATCCTCAACTTAGAAATAAACCATCTTTGGTTGTCATGCGGTTCGTTCAGCTGCATTGCGCAGATACCATTGGTCCAAAGTAAGTCATGTAGCGGTAGCTAGAAGCCAACCAGTATGCACTTTCGATTGGTTTCCTGGAGTGATGAAGAGACCAAGATGAACTAGGCAGTAGATATGCGAAAACAGCAATATACAGAGGGTAAAAAACAAGTAAGGTATACTAGAAAACTCCTGCATCATATTGTTGAAAAATCTCGGCTCGTAGAGTATCAACGGGCCATCAAACAAAAAATCTTTAGAAACCCTATCTAACTATATATACAGTCGCTACAGCTACAGTCCATTCCCATGGTTTTCAAGGTCCGGGACGAGGTCACTATTCAGATCCCAAAAGAGTTCGAAGAGCTCTTCAAGATCTTGCCTCCTCTAACTCGAGCTCAAGCTGGCGGATGCGCTCGCTCTGATCCTGGGAGCCAGAGCTAACTTTTCGCTTGAGAGCCTCGACTTCAGCGGTGAGCAGGGTGATCTGTTGGCTCTGGGAGTTGATAAGCTTTGACTGGCCTTCGATTAGTTGCTTGATTTCCGCAAGAGAAGACTCGCTACCGCTGGGGGCGGAGGAGACAGCTCGGGGGGCTGGAGATGTGGATGGCGGAGCCGCGGACGTGGCGACAGCAGGAGTCTTGACTGGAGAAGAGGGCTTTGCGACGATGGAAGGGGAAGGCGCGGAGGCAGTCTGCGGTTGAGCAGGCGGAGTAAATTTTGCAGGCACAGCTTGACGCTGAGCAGGCCGCGAAACCTCCTCGAAGCTGGAAGCGTCATCATCCTCCTCCTCCTCCTCCTGCTTGTCCTGGTATCTGGAAGCCATAGCAGAGATAGATCCCTTCTGTTCACTCATAGTGGGAGGAGGAGATCGCATTACCGGCGCTGGCTTGGCTTCTTCCTTCTTGGGCTCTTCCATCTTTGGTGCAGGCTTCTCAGTGACGGGAGACGGGGCTGCAGGAGCCTTGTAGTCAGAGGTGATCTCCTTGGGCGCAGTGCCGTCATAGACGCTCTCAAGGTCAATCTTGTTAGGAATAGCAGTCTTGCCATCGAACCATTCCTGAGCAGTCGCAGCGGGCTTGGTACCAGTGGCAGGAGGGAAAATATCAGCCTGGAAGGTCTCAGCGCGTCGTGGGACAGTGAATGAGATAGGCTCAATATAAGCGTCGTTGACTGTCTTGTAAGCCCTCATGACCTCATTCTCGTGGGTCTAGAACTGTCAGTAAACGTGACACTAGATTCAATGCAAGAAAACCGTACATTGATGCCTCGTCGAGGCATAAAGGCAATACCGCGTTGAGGGTCACCCGATTTGTACTCGCTAAGGAATTCAAACTTGTCGTTCTCGTATTCAAAGTATCGAATGTTGCCATCGCTGAACAGCGTCATTAGCGTCGCGAAACATGCAAACATCTGAGAACTTACCCCTTGCCAGCAAGGTACAGGCAGTTTGAACCATCATCTATCACGTATTTTTTTTTAGCACTGGCGCAGTCCAAACATTGGAGTATAGACCTTACCCCAGAAAGGCATGCAGACACCAGAGATGGAATCCAGCATGGTAAAGCCGCCAATGGGCTCCGTCCTGCCAGGCTCCCAGAGAGCTATTTGTCGTTCACTCATACGCGAGAAACCAGTCGTCGCGAAGCGATTGTGCTCTCCCAGCCAGACAGCGCGACTGTTCTTGGCACCACCATGGCCAGGCGCTTCGTGAACGGGTTTCTCCTGTCGGACATCCCACACCCGAATCTTCTTATCTCGCGAGGTGGTAACGAGCATGCTGCCACTGGCATTCCATGACAGACTCTGGACGATATCGTTGTGCTTGAGAGAAAGAGGCGACTGACCGGTGCTAATGTCCCAGAGTTTGACTGTGAAGTCGCCAGATGCAGAGGCGAGAATGTTTTCAGCCGCAGGATTGAAAAGGACCTGTCCGACCTTTCTGATCGGGGATTAGTGACTTGACTGACAAGCGACAATACATGAGACCAACCTGGGGTGGCCAGCAAGCTTGCTCACAGGTGCGACATCTGTAATTTCCTCGGCGTCGGTATGTAGCGTAAAGCCTTCGGGAACCTCCCAAATAAAAACCTTGCCATCATCGGATGCAGAGGCGATGATGTTGTCGTGAAAAGGGTTCCTTGAATCATCGTAAGCGCCGACGCAGCTCAGGGGCCCAACAATGGGAATGCATACCAGTCAGTGTCGAGTACCGCAGCAGTATGGCCACGAAACAGTGGAATCTGGTCGGGTAGTTTTCCACGCTCGTTCAGAGGAATAACAGCGAATGCGCCGCCACCGGAGGCATCCCAATTGACTGAGAGATACTCGGGGTTGACCTAAACGAAACCAACCACCCCCTAAATCAGCGCGTTGAACTCTCTTGTTGAAGGACTGATTGCACCACGCGCTGCGATGCAGTACGACGCACCTTGACCAAGTTTGTGTCCCAAGCATTACGACTAATATGAAGGTTGTCGTAGCAAAATTCCTTTCTGGTGGACTTTCCAAAGACGTGTCCTGGTGAGCAACGTCAGCATAACGAATCTCGGCGCGGTTCGTTTGCGCCAGCACGTACGGTACTTGGACGCCCGCACAAAACGGCCAGCCATGGTAGTTTATAGTTGATTAAGAGTAAATTAGAATGGAATGACAGTGTATGCGGTGACAAGTCGTCGTTATATCGAGGATTGATTGAGTCGCTAAAGGGTCAACTTGGCAACGACGCCGTGGTTGTAGCTGGGGAGGTAAGATGTACTAATACGGGGTGAGGTTCTGTAAGGTAGCTGAGGTGTGAGCCACATAAATTGCGCTGCGCCTCATAAGGTCCCTGCTGGGCTAGGATACCCAGGTGGGTCGTGCCCCCAACATCGCTCCCATGAATGTGGATACGTGTTGTTCGTGGATTGTCACGTGCAATCAGCATACCGTCACGATAAAAAGATCTGGCCAAGCACTTGTTTTTACACATAGTGGCATTTTAGACGATTCATTATAATCCCATGCTATAAACTAAAATCCCTTGGCGCGCAAGCGCCTATTACCCCAAGAAACAAGTAAAAAACGATAAGCCATGTCCTCGCCGACGCCTTGTAAGTGCATAAACGGCCAATGCTCCCAATTTCCTCAGCCAAGGATACAACAGCCCCCCCCAACTCCAATCGTATTACAACATGAAGGTAGTACCCCATCAACCGTCAACCATATAAACCAATACCAGAAGAATGGAGAACAGAGACATCTATCATGAAGATCCTGCTGGTCCTGAACGCCTGGTCCAGGTAGTAGTGTTACGGCGTCCAGCACCTTGTCTCATCTTCGTCTCCCTCATAAGAGCCTGCCTGAGTGACATCGTGTCTTAGAGGAACATACTCTTAGGTCGTGAGTTCACTCGGCGACCTGATGCTCGGCGACGTAGTTGCTCTTCTCTCCGAAGAACCAACTGACACCACTTAGCCTTTGCTCGCTGATTTGAAGAGTCATCATCTGGATTGTCACGTCCGACAACATCAGTGAGGACCTTCATCCAGCCTTCCTTGTCTGCAGCTGTGTCTGCGTAGAAGTCAATGAGTTCACCGTTGTTGAATCGGATACGGAATCCTTCCTCGACAAACATGTAGCCTTCTTCATCTTCCGCAAAAGCAGATCGACGTCGTCGGCCCCCTCTACCAGTCGTCTCCTTTTCTGTCAACGCTCGGCGATCGTCAATTAACCGTTTGGCGTTGGCCAGGTTGATGGTAGCTCGAGGTTGACGAGTTGCCTCATGATAAGCAGTGAGCTTGGTACCCACAAGCTTAAAATACCTGCGTCGCCAGTACTAGATCAATGTTAGTTTTGGAGATAAAATAAGAGCCGGTGAATATGAACTTACAGGGCAATCACCTCCTTGTTGACTAAGGTGACCCTCCCAGTTGCGAGACATCCTCTCTTCTGCTGCCTTGAGCTCCCGGATGCATGAGTTCATACTCTTGGGCATATCATCGTCCGTAGCATTCTTAGGGCGAGGAACAAAGAGGAGCTGAAGTTCCAGCTTGCCCACCTTGTAGGGTGCACGTCGGACGACGGCCGTGTTGCCACGCTTGCTCTTGACACTGGACGCAAATCCAGCCTCTTCTGTGGCCCATTCATTGAAGCAAGCAACTTCAGCCATATAAGGTCGACCAAAGCACCGACTCTCATGTTCCCGGAGACACACATAAGCGCGACCAAAGCTACCGTCTTCCGCAGCCAGAGGAGATAGAAGCTCGTAAGCTGTGGGAGGTCCAGTGCGCTGCTTGGCCTGGGCGTCCTTTTGTTGCTGTACAGCTCGTTCCTCTTCTTCCCGCTGGCGGAGCTCCAGTTCTTTGCGTTTCTTGGGTGATGCGAATACCCTGCTGAAGGTCGAGGTTTTGTGCTTATGTGTCTTGACTGTAGGTGGCGGCGGCTTAGCACGCTCAACAGGCTTCTCCAGTTTGACGTTGAGGGTCAGTTGAAACTCGAGGTCATTAGGTACGACGAGCTCAAACTCCTGGCCAATTGGAGCATTGCGTGCTAGCTCAAGCCATGCTGTAGTCACACAATGTACACCGTTATCGAGGGTGAGACTGAACCAAGTTCGCTCATCTGCTTCTGTTAGTCGTACCCTTGACCATTTAATGACTGAAACTCACTTCTTGGAAGAGGTAGGTCAAGATCTTTGACACCCATAACCTTGACGAACAGGCGGCCTCTCTCTCCGCTTTCTGGCGTTGCCATTTCAAGTGTCAGGTCTTCGTCGAAAGGAGTATGACTGACGGCGGTTGCATTACTTTCTTGACCGGGCATAGGTGGCACAGGTCCAGTGCTGCCGCCAACACGCTTCCGCACACTTCTCTGGCGAGGCTTACCGTTCCATGGCTCAACAATACATGACATGGGCCTATCCTCCTTAACAGGAGAGTTTCCAACGGATCTGGCAACTCGAAAGTCTTCGGTATCCTTGTCACTGGCAGTAACAACTTTCGTATTTTGTCGCATGAGATAACCGCGCTGACGACGAGACGTTACGTTAGCATTGAGTCCTTCAGCAATTTCTTGTTGGGCTTTTGCTGCAGACACTTGTCTACTGGTGCTGTTGTGGGCTGGGGATTGAATAAAGAGATCGTTGTATGCCACCTTTTGTGCCTCGATGACTCGCTCAAAGTCTTGGTCGAGGCTGAGACCTAGGTCAAGGTCCAATGTCAAGCTGCGATTCTTGAAACTAGGATGACGGTTAATAAATTCGTCACCAGTGAGCAAAAGTCCATTGTTGTCCTTCGAGGGGCGCTTGCTATGCTTGTCGGGAATCGGAGGGACATCGGGAACCTCCATGCTCACTTGTCGGCGAGCCTCTCGCATAGCACTAATGTCCGAGGGAGTGTTTGACAAACGAGTCTTAAGCTTTGAACCTGGGGCCTTGATGGTGGCAGATCGCTCGGGAATAGTGGCTTGCTCAGGCTCTTCCGTACGGACAGGGGCTGGGTGATGAATAACCGAGTCTGGTGTGCTGGGGCAGTCATCGTCATATTCGTCTTCAGGATCACCCCACCCAGTGCCATCATACTCAGGCTTGGAGAGATGTTCAGGAGTGAATGGGCGCTGAAGGTAAGCATGGGCTTCAGCCATTTTTGGAGCCTCCATCTCCTTGACTTCTTTCACAGGCTCTTCAATCACCTTGGGCTCCTCAGGCTCGGGGAGCATGTAAGACTCGAAATCTCTCGAGAAGGAGGCATCTTTGTCGCCTGAAGCAAAGTCTGGCAACGATGAGACGCTTTCGTTTTGTGTATGAGTAGGTCTAGGTGTCATGACCTCCTCTCGGAGGTCATCAAGCTCTAGGCTTTCATCTCTTGCCTCCTCCTGGACTTCTTCGTGTTTGGCTTGTACCGGTGTAGGTTCCTGCGACGAATAGTGGCTTTCACTATCACTGTCAGCTGGCAGCTCCAGCTTGGACTCCTCTTCATCGAAATCGACGTCCGAGTCCTCGTAAAACTCGATCTCGCTCTCAGGCATTCTTCTGATGATGACACTACCTTCCTCTTCCTCGTCTTCTTCCTCATCATCGGACATACCGTGCAAAGAATCCTCGGTAGACGGAATAGGCACATCAGGGTCTGCAGGAACCTGCCTTTCGGGGCTCCTGCTTGGACTTCTTGAGGTGGGAGGGGAAGAGAAGATGCAATCCTTTTCTTGATCGGATGTCTTGTTGTTACCGTTGACCTTTCGCATGATAGAGTCCCGGGAAATACGCGGAGGTAATTGATAATCATCAAGAGCCGACATGTCACCAACAACGTCATCAGGCTCTTGAAGAGCATCATTGAGGCTTGTTGCTGACTCAGGCTCAGAAATTGGGCTGCTCAACCGTTCGCGGCCATTAGCTCTACGAAGGCGACGCTCACGCTGCTGCTCAGCCGCGGTCTTGCCATCGCCATCATCCGACAACATCATGAGTCTCAGTCGCTCCTCAAGCGACATCTTGGCATTGCCAATGCTATGGATGTCTGACTTGCTTGTGGCAGAGGCTTGAGGAGGAGATGGAAGATTTCTGTTAGACCCAAGCATTCTTTCTGCGGTTGCCGACAGACTTGGCGATGCAGGTGAAGAGGGCGCAGAATTGTTGCGGGAATGGCTCATAAAACCAGGAAGAGGTGGTAGAGGCCGATGCTCCCCGTTCGAAGTCGTAGAGTCACTTCGGATATGTAAAGGACGACCAGCCGTGGCAGCAGAAGGTGTACCCTCAGGCATGGGACTGTCACTGTACTCACGAGGCCCATTGCGGTTCACCATGGGACTGTCGCCTCTCCAGTCATCAGGCCCAACAACAGGAGTTTTGTCTGTGTCTTCCAGGGAAGCATCAAAGCTATCGCCCTCGAGATCAACGTGGCCAGGATCATACAGGACGTCATCCTCGTCTTCGTCATACTCGATTGACTCATAACTTCCCTCACGAGAGTTGGTGCCGATGGACGACAGATCGGGAGTTGCCATCTCATATTCGTTGATCTGAGGGGGTGCGGCATCAAAAGTCACACTTTTTGCGTGGCGACGTCCCATCGGATGGTCATCATCCTCTTCGGGTGAGCCAAATGACCAAGTGTTTGTCTCCATGTCAAAGCTGTTCTTGAACCTTGAGTGTGAAAGGGAGGACTTTGTAGGCGATACTTGATCTCGGCTGGGCGTCAGAGGACGATTCGGTGAACCGGCTGTCTGGGTAGACGACTTTGGGCTGACGGCGGGAATAGTCATCGCGCTGTCACTTCGAGAATGGCCAAAGATTGGGCGCTCGATAGTCGAAGAGCGGAAGGATCCAGTCGACCCAAAGGCGTTCCCTTGGACCTTAGCGAGGGGTCTTTCGATCTGAGGGATTCGAGTGGGATCATATTCCTGCTTCTGTTCGAGTGCAAGGATGTTGCTGTTCCTCACCCGAGAGGCTTTCTGAAGACGCTCAATCGAAGAGCGGCGGTTTGGTGATGGTGACCCAGATCCGTATAGGTTTTCAGAGTTACGGTTTTGCCAAAACAAACGAGGAGATGTCACTGATTCCACAGGCGAAGGTTGGAATGGTGACGAGTCGGGGTTTCCGGGGGATTTCTGCATGCTATCAATACAGAAGGCCAAACATGAGTTGGCGGTCAGCCGACGTACCTTGGGAGAACCAGTGGATTGTCTATGCCAGCTGGGAGAGTTCCTTCTCATCTCTGTCGGCGAGAGCTCCGACAGCGGGCGAGGGATTCCACTCGCCATGATGGATGGACCTTTGGTTGGTGTAATTGTCTTGTTGATTCGTAAGGGATGCACCTGAGATCTAGTCAGAGACATTTTGCCCGAGTATCAGGGCGAGTGGCGCGGTCTACATACCGATTCAGTAGCCATGCTACAGTAGTGATGGGTAATTTGGTCGCAAGTTGAAGTAAGCGACTATCAACGCATTGGTATGCGAGTCCACTATACACAAGGAAATGAAGCAGAGGAATGTTGCGACTCGGTGTGAAGCACAGCACCAAATGTGAATGAATGCAAGAAATGCGACCAATGTCTGCTGATAGAAGAAAGAAATACGGCTTGAACGGGCAACCAGACGACAGCTCTATCAAAGGCTAGACGACTCAACTCGACACAACTTGCACGAACTGGTGTTATGTTATGAAAGTCGGAGGTTAGAAGAGCGTCTTTGGCGAGTTGATGTGTTTAAGGGAAGCACATAAAGCAGCCCAAGGAATGCGCCTGATTGGACGATGGGAAAACAAACATGGCAGGCGTTGCCTGGGAGACGGTGGTCATAACCGAGCTAAAGTCGGACGTTGGAGACGCTAGCCATCTTGCTACAATGCAGCAGGGTGCTAGAAACTTACCCCGCCCCTGTTAGCGGCTCCATCCCCTCCAAGGACGATCCAGAGCTTCCCTCCACTACATGGTAAGCCAGCCCAGCATCCCTTACAGCGTCGCAACAGGAGCACAGCTCATAGTCGCCATGGCAGCAGCGCAGCCAGCCGCACTTCAAAAGCAAATAATTGGTTGCTTGGCCCAGCATCATCCTTGACAACCTCTGCAACCCAAATGTTTACGTGATACTTGTTGTTTTCCCCAACTGAGCTTCCTCTTCATGACGTTTTATTCTCTCCGATTTCGTTTCACCCCTGGAGATGGGGAAACTCAATGGGATCTGCTGCATCAAACTGCGAGTTCCTGCAAGTTTTCTGCAAGTTTGTGTAGCAAACAGGGGATGGACTCTCCTAGTGGTGATCTCGCATCCGAATTTTCTTTTTACGTTCCTACATATACCTAACCTTAGTACTTACGGATACAAGATCTCAAGATATCCATCCACCCCATCAAGCATCCACCAGTCTAAGACGATGCCTCTACCATGTCTTGCATCACGATCTTCCCGAGCACCACTTGAGGCTATTCTGGCACTAGACCCGGTATAATATAGCTCATTAGAAAATATATCCACACCTAGTTCTCTGTGCGCATGTTTGTTTCTTACTAAACGTTGTTGTTTACAATAGAGTCTTACATGGTCTTTCCTATCCAGGGTTGGAAATTAGTTTA
>JAAQPG010000795.1:0-42850 GCA_013186905.1 Fusarium udum | reverse complement strand
GTTCGGAGCTCACCCCACCTCAAGAGTGTCCCTCATGCTTCACTGAGCTCTCTCATACTCGACAATTACCTACAACTTCGAATAAATATACAAATAAACCGCCACAATCATGGGTGAAATCACAATTACAGGCTGGAAGACTCGCGATGTTCGCTTTCCTACTTCTCTCGACGGAACTGGCTCCGATGCCATGAACGCTGCTGGCAACTACTCCTCCGCCTACTGCATCCTCGAGACAGACTCTGAATACACCGGTCACGGAATGGTCAGTACTCAATGCCTTCAGATACCCTCTCAATTGTAGCTAACTCTGTATAGACCTTCACTATCGGCCGTGGAAACGACATCGTCTGCGCTGCCATCAACCACGTCGCCGAGCGTCTCAAGGGCAGGACCCTCTCCTCCCTCGTCGCAAACTGGGGCCAGACATGGCGACATCTCGTCAACGATAGTCAGCTCCGATGGATTGGTCCCGAGAAGGGTGTCATCCACCTCGCTCTCGGTGCCGTCGTCAACGCTGTCTGGGATCTCTGGGCCAAGACCCTCAACAAGCCCGTCTGGCGCATCGTCGCTGACATGAGCCCTGAGGAGTTTGTCAGCTGCATTGAC
This sequence comes from Fusarium udum, assembly GCA_013186905.1. Classification (NCBI taxonomy): domain Eukaryota; kingdom Fungi; phylum Ascomycota; class Sordariomycetes; order Hypocreales; family Nectriaceae; genus Fusarium; species Fusarium udum. The sequence goes on along the minus strand of JAAQPG010000795.1, from coordinate 42,241 downwards.
TTCCGTTACATCACCGATGCTATCACTCCCGAGGAGGCCGTCGCTATGCTCAAGGAGCAGGAGTCTACCAAGGCTAAGCGACTCGAAGAAGCTCTCAACAACCGCGCTGTGCCCGCTTACACAACGAGCGCTGGCTGGCTTGGATACGGAGAGGATAAGATGAAGAGTCTGCTTCAGGAGACCCTCAACGCTGGATACAGACACTTCAAGGTCAAGGTCGGTGGTGACATTGAGCGCGACCGCAAGCGTCTAGGCATTGCTCGTGAGGTCATTGGGTACGACAAGGGCAATGTTCTCATGACAGATGCCAACCAGGTTTGGTCTGTTCCTGAGGCCATTGAGTACATGAAGCAGCTGGCCGACTTCAAGCCTTGGTTCATCGAGGAGCCTACATCCCCCGATGATGTCCTCGGTCACAAGGCTGTTCGCGATGCCCTTAAGCCTTACGGCATTGGTGTCGCTACTGGTGAGATGTGCCAGAACCGTGTCATCTTCAAGCAACTCCTCCAGACCGGTGCCATCGATGTGTGTCAGATCGACGCCTGCCGTATGGGCGGTGTCAACGAGGTCCTTGCTGTCCTCCTCATGGCTAAGAAGTTTGGTGTGCCTATTGTTCCTCACTCCGGTGGTGTTGGTCTTCCTGAGTACACACAGCATCTGAGCACCATCGACTATGTCGTTGTCTCTGGAAAGCTGTCTGTTCTTGAGTACGTGGACCACCTCCACGAGCACTTCTTCCACCCATCTGTTATCAAGGACGGTTACTACACCACTCCTGTGGAGCCTGGCTACAGTGTTGAGATGAAGCCTGAAAGCATGGATCGATTTAGCTACCCTGGTGAGAAGGGTGTGAGTTGGTGGACTTCAGATGAGGCCAAGGTTATTCTCGATGGTGAGAAGATTTAATGAGGGTTGAAAAGGGTTGGATAAAAGGGCCTGGTGTTGTGTATCTAAAATGCCTCCATAAGCGGAATATCATGAATTTATGAGTTATCAAATCTAACGGGCCTCTCTGTGATGTTGATTGGTTACAAGCCTAGCTGTTGATTTATGAATTGTGTTATATGTCCGAGTTCCTCAGGACAGTACCAATGCTTCAAGACTGGGTAAGTCTTTAACTCGACTTTTGCTCCCATGCGCTCCAAGCATTTGGCGGCACTTAGTCCGTGACAATACTCAACATCGTCGTCTTTTTCACCATGTCCCACGAACACGGAAGTTTTCAGGAAAGGGAAAGATGTTCTTGGTGGTGCAGGATTGAGCTCTGCTTCTTCACGAAGCTCGTCGATTGCCCTTTGCAATGGGGGTTTTGCCTCCTCTTCACTATCCCTTTCAAACAAGCCGTCTTCTGATACGTCATCACCTATATCATCTGCCATTAAACTCTCCGCCAAGGGCATGAAGCCGCTCATTATAACCACAGCGCCCAGACTCTGACCCTCCCAGAGCAACCAACTCATCAATGCCATTGCACCGCCTTGACTGAAACCAATCAACACTACTTTTCCTGCATCCCCCTGCAACCTTTCTATCTCATCTTTCAATAAATTATGGATATACTCGATACTCGGTCGCATGTTCCCACGCGCCTCGGGCTCCCAGTCACCAGTTCCTTCGTACCATTGGTGAATAAGTGAACGGCGATACTTGGTCGCCCGAGCAAGAGGCGCGGTGGGGAATACAAAGCGAGCATGCGGGAGCGATTGACGAAACGATATTGATGGACCGGGAGAAGGAGAAGTGAGAAGTGGCGAGTGGAACTTCTGTGCATTGAAGCCACGGCCGTGAAGGACGATGATTGTGAGTTTATGAGGCGAGATGAGAGGAGAAATGGTTACTAGTGGTGAAAACTCTCCTGGTCTGAGGCGAGGCGAATTTCTTGTGGCATATTCTGCTGACATTTTTGTGGATGTTGATATCAATTAAGGGTGCATATGTGTATTGTAATTGTGTAAGTGAGGTTGGTGATGATTGATGAATGTGTGGTGACCTATGAGAAGTGCCAGAGCTTGCTAGTGAACGAGATGAACTGAATATCACTAGACAGCGAAGTTTTTCGTTTTTCATGTTTAATGATGAATTTAAATCACTCAGTTTCTCAGTCCAAATTGTTCTCTGGTCTTCTCATACACACAAGCCATCATTATGCTGTGTTGATCTCACCACTTCTACAGGGTCTCATTAGCGAACGTGTCGCTATAGTCTGCCCCACGTAACGCACCCTTCGGACATCACCAACTTTCACACGCTCATTCAACCCTCTACTCAAAATGGGTCTCCTTAACCACGAAACAAACCCAATATCTTCTCTAACAGCCTCCTTCACTGCTTGGAAGGGTCTTCTCCTGGCCATCGCTCTCGGTGCGTCTGTAGGCCCAGACTACGATACTTCAACATCTCTCTTCTTCAACATCGTCCATGGCCCAACGACACCTGTTCCTGCTCTCGCTACTCGTCTGACCAGATGGGACGCGCTGTATTTCATGCATGATGCCGTGAAGGGCAAAGTGTATGAGCAGGAGTGGGCGTTTGGCATTGGACTGCCGGCTGTTGTACGTGGCATTAATGGGTTATTTGGACTTGAGGGCTGGGATGCCATTATTGCGATTGCCATCTCACACGTTTCTCATCTCATTGCTGTTCTGGCGCTGTACCAGCTCACTATCGTGCTATGCAATGATCAGAAACTTGCATATTTGGCTGCCGTCGTGCATATTCTTTCACCTGGCGGCCTCTTCCTTTCAGCACCGTATGCAGAGAGCACATTTGCATGCCTGTCCTTTGTGGCCAACCTTCTTTTTGCTCTGGGTCTGAAAGCCAGCCCTGACTCATTGAGGCGCAATATCTCCATCATTGGATCAGGGTTGCTATATGGGGTTTCTTGTGTGTTTCGAAGCAATGGACTCTTTGGCGGCGTTCTCTTTGCAGTGGAAGCCATCAAAGGCCTCGCAGCACTTCTTGGCGGGTTCACTTTCTCCAAAGTTCTAAGGCTAGTTGCACCTATTATTGGTGGGCTGTTCGTTGCATTTGGTTTTGTTGCGCCTCAGATTCTGGCGTGGATGAGGTACTGCAATGTCCAGGATAATGAAGAACAGCGCCCTTGGTGTACACGCCCTCTCCCTAGTATCTACACTTTCGTCCAAGAAGAATACTGGTATGTTCCCACAAACGAACTAGTTAGTGAAAACTAACAAAAACAGGAACGTTGGCTTCCTTAGATACTGGACACCCAACCAGATCCCTCTTTTCCTCCTTGCAGCTCCCATGCTCACGATCCTCATCAAGTCAGGAACAGAGGTCGTGCGAGAACCTTCGCGAGGCCTTCGAGCCATGGTTTCTGGCACAGATGAACAGTTCAGGCTGCTAGTAAGAACCCTAGCCGCTGTGCAAACTCTTCTCGCCGTGTTGGCCATCACAAACTATCACGTGCAAATCATAAGTCGTATCTCATCAGCGTACCCCGTGTGGTACTGGTGGGTCGCTTCATGTCTCATGGATAAGGAGAGACAGAATTTGGGTTATGGTATAGTTGTGTTTATCAGCATGTATGCCATGATCCAAGGAGGTCTCTTTGCATCCTTTTTGCCGCCTGCCTGAGGCCGTGCTGTATATACTTTCTGTTTTTGAATTGAGCTGGTTTTTTCTAGAGCCTAATTCAGCGGTTGGGCAGCTCAATGCATTCGACGTGATGCTGAAACAAGAATAGAGTTGAAATAATGAAAGTTTTATATCGTCACACTTTCATTCTCTCATGTTAATGAGAGGCATATGGTGCATGTTAAGGCACCGAAGGGATTTGCTTTGTTGTTGGTGAATATTAGATCTTTATTCTTCTCTACATAAAGACATGCTATCCCATCTTACTTGTCTTTTCTCTTCTAACTTTTAAAGATCCACCAGTTCTCATATTCATCACTACCAGTTGCACTTACACATACTCACTCCATCAAGGCTTCTCTTGTTTTCCCCCAACCAACTTCCAATATGTCAACGACAGGTAAGTTGATAATGACCAATGTTCGGAGACACGTAAAGCCTGACCAGCAGCCACCAGATCAACAACCAGAGCATCGATCCAACGGATCTTCCTCCACTTCACATATTGTACTTGGGCTTCTCACTCCCCCTCCGACTCCCCCTCCCTTAAATTCCGGTCCTCCTCCTCACCCGTCTCAGCCTCCTGACACAACTCCTGACAACGGAACTGGAAACTGTATTGAAATGTTGGTCGAGACCGAGGAAGTTGAGGAACAAGAAGAGGACAAGGACACAACCAAGACCATTCCTTCTGTAAGCTTTCACCCAGACTCATATTTAAAACACTCTGTTTTAACAAGTACGCAGCCCCCCGAAGAAACAGCCGGCTTCAACTCTATTGTCAAGGCTATTTTTCAGTGCTTGAGAGCCCGTCAGGGTGACCTTCAAGCTATGGCTCAAAACCAAGCAAGCAGAGTATGTCAGCCTTCGTCCGCATAGAGCCCATTACAGCATTCCTTAGAGATCGTTGGCAATACGGTTGCACTTTTTTAATTTATCATCGATCATCAAGTCGTGATAAGGACTGGTCAGATGGGTCACTTAGGGAAAGTTAGACACGAACCCCGCGTCTTTTTCATACAAACAAATATATACTTTTTGGCGGTTTTAAGTATATCTCGACTCATTGCTATGGGCAGAAGGATAATAACAGTCTTTTGATATATGCATTTTTCATGACAGAGTGCGACCCATATCGTGTTCTCACTAGTAAAGTCCAATGTTATATGTGACCAGCTCTCATTATTGAGGCTCCTTGTCTTTTGCAACCGAGATACTTGTGCTACGCGATAATCGTTTCGTCCCATGAGTCAAACAAAGTTTCGGTCCAACATCTGAGGATGGTTCCAACAGTTAACAAATTCTTGTTAGTCAGTCATATACTATAGAAGACCTTGCTATAGCAAGGGGTTCCCCGAGTTTTGGCTTGGTCTAACAATTCTTGTAGTTATTCATACTCAAAGTGTATAGCCATAGCTACATGCAAAAGAACGAGAGCAACTCAAAATTATCAGCAAGGCCACTGAAAACTAAAAATGATACTTGTCTATTGAATAGTTGTCATGAGGCTAAGACAGGTTGGATACTCAGGTGGCCCGTGTTATTGGGTCAATAGGCAATTTCATGAAACGCTTTGTATTATTTCTTATATAGAAAAGCTGTTCTGATCGCTGTAGAGCCTGTTACCATCTACATGAAACCAATAACGACAACGCCTTTAAACACCCCGAAGACAATGCACCGTGCTTGTATGTTAATTCATCCATTTGCTGACTCTTCCCAAAAATGAAACCAAGGCCAAGGATAAGCCTTTAGTGCGCTTAAGATGTAAAGCCCCATCGTACCATCTCTTTGCGCTTCCCTTTTGGCATGTAGGAAAACTTCAACACAAGCACCTGGTTCCAAGCATACGACTCTGATCTTGGTGATTCCAAAATCGTTCATAAAATAGGTCATTTAAGTCGTGTTCCGTCTTTCGTTGTTGTAAGGTCGCCGCTCCGGAGAAGGCCTAGATCCGGAATCCCCAGAAGGTCCTCCGTTGCTTTCTTGTCCTTCTTCCTCCTCTTCATCTCGTTCATGGACAGTTGGCAATGTGGTTCTCGTTGCCCTGGTCCCTGTAAAGCTTTCTGCATGTCGAGGGCGTATCCGTACTACGCGTCGCATAAAGAGGTACTCATACTAAGACTCTTCCTCCGAATCACTGTTATCATTAATCCTGATAGCTCGCCATCTCCTGTCGGTCAAGTCTTGTGCAGCAGTTCCTTCGCTCTCTGGGTCGACATAACCCTGACCTCCAGCGATGCTTAGCGCAACGGGCAAAAAGACTAAAGCGTGGAGGGCGGCGAAAATGACCAGAGACAGCCAAACTCGGAAGTAGTAGATCTCGAAGATCTTTGATCGCGTAAAGGCGAGCACAGAGACACCCAGAAGCTTCGTGACGGTGATGCCCGAAAAGACAGATCCTCCGACGTTAACTAGAGCAGTCCAAGCCCGGGCATCGCGACCACGGAAGGCGTTGCTATTACCTTCCATCACTGTGCGGGAAGGATACATGAACGCACGGGCGATATGAGCACAGAATTCAACAGAAATACCAACGCAAATGATGAGATTGACCAGAGAAACAGCATTCAAAGACACGTTGAACAGTGCCATGCTACCCATGATGTCCACAACGCTCATCACAACTGTGACAGAGACCACAGCTGCCGTGAGTAATGAACCCAAGAGGACGGTCGCAACAGCAAAGATTATGCCAACAGCGGCACACAACAATACAGCTGTCAACGGTACAATGCTAAGATATTGGTCAAAGAAGATGTAGAAGACGCTGTAGGGGAAAACATCCGCGCCTGTTCTTTCTTTGATATCAGAAGCGATGCGACGAGCTGCGGAGTATGCAGCAATGAAATCTTCCTGGCTTCTCAAAGGAGTATGCGTGGTTCTGAAGTGTGTGGACTTGACATGGTTGCCCTTATCATTAAAAACAACGGCCTGACCATACGCGGCCTGGCCAGCGAGAGGGCATTCATCGCCGGTAGGGCTTGAAAGAAACTTCTTGAGATAATGAATGAACTCTTCGTCCTCAGGCATGCCGTAGAGCGTAGTATTCCATGCTGGCTTTCGATCAGCAAAGCAGGTTTGGCCATGCTCCACACAGCATTGGTCATAAATGGGATTCAACCAGAGGAAGAAGTCGTCAATCCAACTGGCAGCAGGTGAAGAGATATAAGAAATATCTGATCTCTGTCGTTCAAGCTCGAGTGTGTTCGTAAGAGAAAGATCCTGGCAAGTCGTGAATCTCGAGCAAATTTCTTGCTGCTGTTCTCGCTTGGAGGCATCAACTTCGCGGGTCACGAAATACACTGGGGGTCCAGTCTCCAGATACTCGTATAAGTCATTAAAGTAGGGGATCAGGTAAGAGCCATCAGGGATAGCAACTCGCTGATCAAGGCCAAGTTGGATCTTGGGCAAGAGTGCCAGTCCACCTGCGAAGAGCCCAAGGAAAATTGTGACAACTGCAAGCTTGACCTTCTTCCCAAGAAGTCGTGGAGCATATGTATTCTTAATGAAGACCTGCAGCAAGCTCTCTTCGGCCATGTCTGAGCCACGGCTACCTCCCGAAGCAAAACTGTTGGCCCCATTAAGGTGGACTCTAGCCTTAGTGATCTGCCACCAGGGCCACAGTTCACAACGATGGTCTTCAACCCGCATCTGGTTAAGGGAAAGGAAGGAGACGAACATGGTCATCTGAAGCACGGCATTGACCAGGACAGCCCCTGCAGCGTAAGCAGCGAAATTCCTAACAGCCGGCATACCAACGGCGGTGCCGAGAGCAAATGCGACGGTTTCTGTGAGAGCAGAAAAGAGAATGGAGGGACCCATACGGCCCAGGGCTCTTGCAACTCGCTCCTCCACCATTTGATCAGGAAAGCTGACATTGACTCTCTCGAGTTCATGGACAATCAGGAAAATATTGTCCACGCCGACAGCCAGAACAATAAAGGGAATGACTTCAACAATGATGAGTGTAGCTTTTAGACCAACCCATGAGAAGAACCCAATAGAAGCAGCAATCGACATGAGGACAATAAGAATTCCCACGAGGCCAAGCGTTACTTTGGACTCAACCAAGAGCACAGCAGGATTGCGAAAGATATGCTTGAGAGGGGTTCCAAGCGCCATGCAAGCGTAAACGAACATGACGATGTAGCTGATGACGATAATCTTTGCGTCTGTGTTGGTCGACTTGTTAAGTTCCTGCTCGAGACTAATCTCAGTATTGAAGGACAAGCGAAGGCCGCGCTCTTTGGCTTCTTGTTGAACCTCGAGGAGTCGGTCGCGGAGGGAGTTTTCCCAGTCAACAGCCCTTGCAAGAGCATCAGTTCCCTCTTGAGCGTTGTTAACAACCCAGGTCACAGTGATAGCATGGGCGTCAACCACATCGTCGTCGTAGCCACCAAAGATCACGTTGGGCTCGATGGGTTGTCCAAAGTCTGGTCGACAATCGACGGGGCTCTTGGCGCATGCGCGGAGGTCCTCTTTCCAATACTTGGGGTCAAATCCACCCTTGGCGTGCCAATAGGCTGAAACAGACTGCACAACACAGGCATCGTTGGAAGGTTTGAAGCAGAGATCCTGGAAGTATTTTCCATATACAGGGCTTTCGATCTTCTTGACGCTCTCCTCAACTTCAATCCACCATTTCAGGGTATCGTAAGTCAGAACAGGTCCTGGTCCAGAGGGATCTGTATCGTTCACAAGGAAGACCTTTTCGGCACGGTAGAAGGGTCCAAAGTTGCTGTCGAAGTAGGCCTTCTCTTGTGCAGCAGCAGAAGAGGGGCTCACCCAAAGGCGGGCAGGTTCCTTCTCCAGATCAAAACGGAACAATCCAACACTAAGGATGGCAACGAAGAGCAGGCTTAGACCAATGCACCACCCAGGGAATCGAGCTGCAATGTGACCGAGCTGGTAGAAGGCCTTGTCGCACTTATCGTTGACCCAGTATCTCTTAGTTGGGCGCTCACGCATCGCCTCTGTGTCAACTGGACCACCTTCGTCTTCGTCATCGCTATGCGACGATTCATGCAACAGTCTTGTCCTTTCAACACGATGCTGAGAATACTTTCTGTATGCGATGTGGCCAAAGACGGCGAGTATCAGAGTTAACAGCAAAACGCTATACACGAAGATGGAAGCAAATGAGAGGCAAGGCAAAAGACCGACTCTGCAAGACTTTGAGTCTTTGAGGTCTGGGAGCTTCGGGCAGACACCAGGGCAGTCGACACATACGCAGCGGTAATCAGGGTCCTCGTCATTGCATTTCTTCGGTGTCATGTCCAATGGATGGAGGTCGTGGTCGCTGTAATCAGTCGGAAAGTTGATCTGGAAAGGAGAACCGACGAGAGGTTTCTTATCTCCAAGGAACTGCAGCATCTCGGTATAGTTCTTAGCGCCACCACCAATCAAGTCCATCGCCTTGCTATTTGCGCCACCAAACTTGACTTCTTTGCAACTGTCATAGAAACCAGAGCCATATTTCTTTGAAATGAGCTGGTCGAGTTCTGTTACGAGCTGCTTGCCATTCTTGGGGGCGGAATCGGTCACATTGATGAAAAGAGACTGGTCCGGAGAACATGTGAATGTACAAAAGAGGTTGAAGAAGTTGTCTTTGCAAGCTGGGCAGGACCCAATGAGTGTACTTGGTGTACCGAGCTCGGACTTGAGTGCTTTGATCTATGTATCGCAGATTAGTATGAGGTAGCATGGAGGTCGTGGGATATGCTCACTTGATCCAGGCTACAGCAAACAGGTCCGGTCTTCCATTTCTGGCCGCAAAGTTCGACCAGCTCGTTACGAAGCTCTTCGTCGGGATCTTCAGCCAAACCATTATCGACACAGGGAAGTTCTTTGCCGAAAAAACTCTGCTTCCCACAGTGGCCGCGGAAGGCGCATCGTCCAGCTTCATGTTTCGGAGTATACTGCTCAGCAAAGCCGAGGCCAGCAAGAAGAGCAGCAACAGCTCCTAGCTGAGGCACGATGCGTTGATGCATCTCGAAGTTAAGAAGCCGCACGTGGCGGGTGTTGTATATGAAGTCGTAGGCCTACTTGGTCGCGATCGAAGTATCGTGTGGATATCGCTCTCAAGTTGACGTACGACAGGCACGGTGCGACGATAAGCGTGATATGATGATGAAGGTCGAGATGTTCGAGAAGCAATCGTATAGATTGTAGAATTGAAGTTTAGAAATTGAACAACGTGACTCAAGTAGAGGTGAAACTCTAAAGGCGACGCGTCGACAAAGTAGGCGCAACCGAAATGGTTGAAGGTTCAGACTTGGAGGCAGGTGGTGATGTCGTAGCGCAGCAGCAGCAGCCGTAACCGTAGCAGGTAGCTCGGTGACGGCTACAATGGAAAGCTTCCATTGAATGGGGCCCCGAAGGCGGGCGCTGCAGAGGTCACGGCCGACCTGCGTCATTGGTTTCTGTGGGCCAAGTCTGCCTCTGATTCGCCAGCGTGATTAACTTAGTGGTCCTTGTGGTCTAAGAGGCCGGGGTTAGAAGCCGGGGTTGAGCTTAGCCATTGCATTAGCTACAGTCAATGATTCATTCAGACCTTGACTACCCTGGACATAAAGATGTGAATCTGATCTTTCCCGTAACATAGAGGTAGCAGTTACTGAGATCATGGTCGTTAAGGTTTATCTTCTGAGTAAGGTCCTTAAGCCTAAGGCATTCTTGATGGGCGTAAGGCTTCTTTGATATCCAGACCAGTCTAATAGTCATATTCGTGTGTCAGCAGATCTGCAAAATGTTAGACTACTTTCTCAGATACCAACCGCCGTACATATTTAAGAGAGCATCTCATAAGTTGTAACACAATTGCCAATCCTAAGCCTACTCATTATCCTAGAAACTTAGGTAAATCTATAGGCCCCATATGTAGGTAACACTAATTGCTCCGAATCTAAGGGTTCAACTCAGGCAAACATCAACAGAGTGGTACATGAAACCACCATAGATTAAGAGTCTGTCAGCCAGATAAACAACTTTGATTAATAACATATAAGCCTAATCACAAAAGCAGCCAAGTTGGTCCTATCATAAGATGTGAACCATGAGACACTCTCGCTCAGGTATCCCCAATTTTCCACCCAGCATAGGCCCGTGTAAGTTAATCAACAGACCCAAAAGTAAATTCCGTCGTGAATGCCCTCAATAAACCTAAGAACTTTAGGTCTTGCACTACTCATTAACTGTATTGTATTTACAACTTTGCAACCCCAAGTCTGGTTATCATGGCACGTGATACGTTAAGCAACTTCAACTAACTCCACATTCGCTGAAGAGCCCTGAAAACACCGTTACTCTTTCAATCTTTCTGTGCGTCATTCGGCCTTTCAATTTCGCAACGTCATTATATAAAGCGCGGGAAGTTTCTGAAGACTTAGCGACATAGTTTTTCTTATTACCTGTAGGATCTTATAAAGTACCATGCTTTATCCTGGAACCAGCCACAACCGATATCACAACACCATCCCTCCCCCAAGATGCCAGAAACCTCAGAAGAGCTCGTGCAAAAGCTGGTGGTATGTTCATTTATTATTGTTGTGATGGCTTCAGCGCGAATATATCTAGATGCCGAGTCATAGAAGCGAACTTTCGAGCCAGTATGGCACCAAGATATCGTGAGAATGACTATGAGATATAATATCGTGTTCATACACTGTCATAGATAAGAGACTCATACTAACATATGATGTTGCAGGAAAAATTCCGGTCGCTCCTGGACGAAGCCCTCGTAGTTGCCATCGCCAGCGATCATGATCTCACAGAAGCTTCTCAGTATAAGTCAGCTCAGACTGTCCTAGAAGACCTTGCCCAGCATGTCACAACAGAAGAAGCAACTGGATTCAACCCAAGTGGCATCTCGAATATGCCTGAAGATCTGAATGGTGACGAGAGTACAGCTGAGACAAGCAGCCAACAGGCCTCTCGTGCTCACGACACAGATACCACTTCCGCCAGCGATCAAACTGCATCGACATCAAACACAACCTACTCCATACCCAGACTTACTTCATTCGATGATGATAGCGAGGAGAATAAAGTCCTTCTCCTCCAAAGCATGTTTAGTGAGCTCAAAGAATTTGACATTAAACACTCACTGAAAAAGGCAAATGGTGATGTGCAGACTGCACTCGATGACCTACTGAACATCCAGTATCTCAAATCAACAGGGCAAGAGCAGAAGGGTATTGATGGCTTCTTTGAGCCTGACGAAGCTGCAGGGAAGAAGAAGAAAAGGAACAAGAAGAAGGGCAAAAAAGCTTTTGGAAGCGAAACACCATCATCCAGCAGTGGAAATGCCTCTCCATCCCCCAATGACCTGAAAGAGTTGAAGCGTATGTTCTAACCAATGATTTACAAGAATTTGATAACTAACTGTCTGACTTAGGCCAGGACGAGATCGCATATCTAGCAGACAGGCTGGACTTACCTTTTGGAGTAGTCTCCGATATCTACCACAACAAACGCTGCGCGAGTGGTGCCGCTGCAGTTGAGATCTTACATCGATACATGTCACAAGGCATTGAAACCCAGGATAAAGAGGCAAAGAAATATGCACAGGAACTCGCCCAAAAATATCAGAATGTCCCAGAGAAGTTCATGTCAACGATCGTCCAGGTTACGGGCTCCACATCGCAAGAATCAGAAGACATCGCGGCGCTTGTTAGCAAACATTTCGTCAAGAATCCCTGGACACAGAAGCTTGAGGTCAGTTATCAACTGACGCCACTGCCCGTAGAGGACATCGAAGGATTCGATACAGTTACGCGAGGAAAATCCAAGCTAGCCCGGCCGGTATCAGGAAGCACGAGCTTTCCCGTCGGCTCGTCAGCGTACGCGCAAGCTGCTGAGAGAGCCAGCCAATACAATCGAGCCAAACGTGAAGCAACCGCTTCAGCAGCATCCTTAAACCGACGTGGTGCCTCCAATCCACTCTATCGTCAGGCAGCAGGTTTTTATTCTGAAAGGGCACGAGAGCAGGCTCGATATGAAATGCATGCTACGTCAACGGCGGCAAATCTACTCGTTGATAAGCAAAGCACATCAACTTCGATCGACTTACACGGCGTTAACGTGCAGTCTGGCGTGAGCATTGCTCGCGAGAGAGTCCAGTCGTGGTGGGCTGGCTTGGGAGAGTTTCGGTCTGATAAGGCTCGACAGCAGCCTTTTACTGTCATAACTGGACTCGGCCGCCATAGTGCTGGTGGTGTGTCACAGCTGAGACAAGCTGTAGCTAGAGCTCTCCTCCAAGACGGGTGGAAGATTCAGGTTGAGACTGGACGCTTTCTCATCAAGGGTAGGCGATAAACGCCAAGATAAAGAATGCCTTGCGGTGGCTATCTCAACTATATTTTGGAAATATTCCGCAATGGCCTGGATTAGCCAGATCGACAATTCTTACGACAGGTCGGTCATTGCTCAAACGGCCAGATGGGATAGACTAACACTCACCTCAAGTTTTGCCCGTGTTGGAGTTCTGGACCCCAAATTCAAGCAAAGGCTTACGCAACCTCTGATCCACAAATGAACCCGAAACAGTCATGACAACCAACTGCATGTTTTCTGCGTCGGCGCTGGCGAATAGACGAGCGGAAATAGTACTGTTAGTGCAGCCATTACCATGGAAACTCGGACCATGTAGCTTTAAGGCTGTGCTAGGCACACACGAAACATGATCCTTCGCTCCATGCGCTAAACCTCTGCAAAAGATCAGAGTAAACGCGGCGGTTTCCTAGATAGGATATGATTTTGTTTTTATTTTGTCACATCATGCCCCTGTGGGTGCCATCACTGTGTCCTTGTATAAGTACTGAGCTGTCCGCCATGAGACACCAGTATCACAACTTACAAGGCTGAACATAAAAATTCACGGATCACTCCCTCATCGACACTTCAATATGGCGGCCAAGAACCAGTCAGGACAGCCTTCTTATGAGCCTCTTCCCAGACAGGACCCCGCAGCTGCGCTGCTGTCACCATCCGAGCGGGAGGATAGAGACGGTGGGAAGACGCCCGTATTCAGACTCTCTTTCTCACCTATTCTGTTGTTACGATTGATGATTGTCCCTATCGTCATCACCGATGTAGTTTTTATCTGCATGCCCTATGACTCCCCAGGATCAGCCGCCGTGTTCGCAATGGGTGGAATTTTCTTGGCTATTTGGCATGCGTCCCGCGTCTTCAAGAGCCTCCTCCCGGGAAGGAAGAGCAACAAGTTCGACCTCAAGATCGGAAACTTTTTCTGCACCATTGGCACGACTTCGCTCTCCTCACCCTCAAGCCGTGGGGCCTGGACTTATCTTGTCAGCGCTATCGACTTTTCTTTCGGTCTTTTCTTCATCGGACCCAGTGTTCTGTCCTTCATTGCATATAACTGGTATCATGAGGCAAATGTTTCGGGTCTGAGTCTTACTGTTGTGTAAGTATCCGACTGGTGGTCCCGGTCATTCAAATGATGCTAATAGTGTATTGCAGGATCATGCAGTCGGCCATTGCTGTTCTCAACCTGATCAGTCTTTTCCGCAAGATGAAGATCGTTGTCTACAGGGGCGAGGACGAAGACGACTACCTGTACTCGGTCCCTGACCTCGATGTCTTCCGAGACGAAGTTTCCGAGCCCCGCGACTCGATGGCTTCTGAGGTCTAGAGGACCAAATCGGAATTTTGCTAAAGGAACCCAGAACCTGTCTTCTATCTCTTTCGTCCAAAGATAACCCCGACTACAAAGACTGAAACTAGGAGGACCATGGATTAGCTCGTTACGATAATGTTCTGAGAACAATATCTAGGTGGAAAAGTGTATATGATGTAGTCTGTGAGTAAACTGTATTTTGCTGCCGCAGCGACAGGCGGTATAGATAGCTTTCACATAGTGTAACGTGAGATAAGAATTAAACATTGCCGTACACCTTCATCCCTTACTGCTTCTGCCGTTGAATATTCTGTCCAACCCTCTCCCATACAGCCTGGCCAGTAGTAAAGGTGGTGAAGAACATGGCCAAACTAACTAAGCCGGGCTCAAGCTTGACCCATCCAACCGTAGTGGTGGGAAGAAGCATATCGAGGAGATCAGAAACGAGAGCGCGGAGGAGAATGTAGCCTTCACTCTTAAACTTCTTCATCCAAGCACGTCTCTCGGTCTTGCGTTTATTGACGATGCTCTTGAGACGCTCACGCTCTTTGTCCAGATCCTCCTTGGTCATCTTTTCAGAGAGAACGGCAGTCTCCTTCTCTGTAGTGATAAGCTCAGCTGGCTTCTCAGTAGAGCTGATGCTAACAGTCTCACGCTTGACAGAGGCAGGAGTACCGGCGACCAATCGATACAGTCTGATAACCGTGACAAGAACAGAAGTGTACAATCCAGCGAACCAGAAAAGTTGCGACTGGTAATCAATCTCCTGGAACTTCTCGGGACTAAAGACACGGAGGTTCTCGATGCCGCAGAGATCAAGGAGAGTCAAAGTCTCCATCATGCCGAACATGCCGAAGCAGGTTTTGCTAATGATATCAAGCCACATATCAATGCTCTTGTCGCCTTGAGCGACGTAGACGAGCCATCCTGCGCGGAAAGTGTCCAAAAAGCGGAAGAAACGAATGAAACGTCGGGAGACGTTGATCTGGCGGCCTAGAGCGCGGAGAGATAATGTTGACGACACCTTAGGCTGGACAAGGGCAAATAGAGCCGGGTACCAGACCAAAAGAGAGCATATCGCTTGGAAACCACGGAGAATTCGCTCGATGCCGACTGAGAATAGTTAATGAGTGTGTCTCGCAAGGGTTTGTGAGAGACATACCTAGATCAGTGCCAAAGGCAACAAAATGGGAATATGTTCCCACCATAACTGCTAGTCTACCGAGACAGAGGTGTAAGATACAAACTGAGAGAAGTCGAGAATTATGGCACGAATTTATATACGTCTAATGCAAATGAACAGAAAATTACAAATCATTGACCCCTGGTGCTTAGGTTGTTTGTTGAATAGGCGGTGTTGATGGGGCCAGCCAGTGGTTCAATGTTAGTGGATCCTTACATCCACGTATATGAATACGGCAATTTGAAGCGACTTGAATATGAGTAAATGATACAATATTCTCAAATACATCTAAGCTGTTTTTATTTTCATGTGAAGAGGAGTCACGCAGGCAAACATACTTTACTTTACCAACTCTTACTCCCATTGAACAATAAGTAAATATAACACATGGCATCTACCTAATAGTTGTAGTTATGCACAAGTACGATGCAAGACACATCAAGCTTAATTCCTCCTCTCTCCATACCCCTTTCTACTCTCAAGATACCAATTATTGACCGGGAGACACCAACTTGCCTTGGGCTTTGGCATTATGGTCCCATCCACCGGCAAGGGCCTCACCACCATGCTCCTGAGAAAACTTCTGGATACGAGCCTCAAGCTCAGGCCGGAAGTGTCGGATAAGACCCTGAATAGGCCAGGCGAAGGCCTCTCCCAGAGCTAAGCACCATTAGTACATCGTTATAGACAGGTGGTTGATATCAGAACTTACCGCAAATAGTGTGACCCTCAACCTGCTTAGTGAGCTCCTGGAGCATGTCAATCTCACGCTCACGGGCCTGACCCTTCTCAAATCGCTTCATCATCTGCTCTGTCCACTTGCTACCCTCTCGGCAAGGTGTGCACTGGCCGCAACTCTCGTGGCGGTAGAAGTGGCTGAGACGGCTGATAGCTCGGACAATATCGGTGCTCTTATCCATAACGATAACAGCAGCAGTGCCAAGACCAGACTGGCTGTCCTTGAGGGCATCAAAGTCCATCAGTTGGTCATCACAGACATGCTTGGGGAGAACAGGAGTAGAGGAACCACCGGGGATGACAGCCAAAAGGTTATCCCATCCACCTCGAACACCACCACAGTGCTTGTCAATCAGCTCACGCAGAGGAATGGACATCTCCTCCTCAACAGTGCAGGGGTTGTTGACATGACCAGAAATACAGAACAACTTGGTGCCCTGGTTACGCTCACGGCCGAAGCCAGCAAACCAGCTTCCTCCTCGTCGGCAGATAGTAGGGGCCACGGCAACAGTCTCGACGTTGGTAACAGTTGAAGGGCATCCGAAGAGACCGACGGCAGCAGGGAACGGAGGCTTAAGACGAGGCTTTCCAGGCTTGCCCTCCAGAGACTCAATAAGAGAAGTCTCCTCACCACAGACGTAGGCACCAGCACCTCGGTGCAGGTAAACATCGAAGTCGTAGCCGGAGTCGCAGGCGTTCTTTCCGATCAGGCCGGCGGCGTAGGCCTCGTTGATGGCTCTCTGGAGAACAGCAGCCTCCTCGACGAATTCACCACGGATGTAGATATAGGCGGCGGTTGCGTTCATGGCTCGGCCAGAAATAAGACATCCCTCGATGAGCTTGTGTGGGTCCTTTCGCATAATCTCACGGTCCTTGCAGGTTCCGGGCTCACCCTCATCGGCATTGACGACGAGGTAACGGGGCTTGGTGTCCTTGTCCCAGTCCTTGAAGTTCATGAAAGACTGTAGAGCGTTGGGTTAGAGACAATTGATGCTGGTTTGGCCTCTTGACCCGTAAAACCAATCTTGGAGAAACCTACCCATTTGAGACCCGAGGGGAAACCAGCACCACCTCGTCCTCGAAGACCGGAGGCCTTGACCTCGCTGATGATCCAATCGTGTCCCTTGAGAATAATTTCCTTGGTCTTGTGCCAATCGCCCATCTTCCTAGCACTCTTGAGGTCCACGGGATACCGGTTATAGAGGTTCTGGAAAATGCGATCCTGGTCTCGTAGACCACCGTATGTTCGCTTCGGGGCGCCGTCCTGGACAGTAGCCAGACCCCTCACGGCGGTCCGTGAGAGGCCGACGGCCTTCTTGGGCGCCGTTCTCGTGGACAGCATTGTGCTCGATCGTTGTCGGGTGGCGGTTTGGAGATGGTTGAACGTCAAGTTGCGGCACTTCAAGTTTCCCGGGCGAGATCCATTTCGTGACCAGGCCGTTCAGAAATAGCGGGCTAGTGATTGGCCAATCCATTACGCGATTATTCAGCCACTCGAGTTAGCCAGGACTTTACTCCACACCAATTCTCACGTACTAGCACAAGTTCTTCTTATCATTTCTGTTAAGCGCATTAATTGCCCTTCGCCCCCGATTTGCCTCCAACCGATATCCTGGAGTCATAGATCCTGGTAGCGTTGCATCACGTAAGCAGTCAAGGACGGTCTTCTATTCGACGGACTCGATCTGCGGTGTCGCAACACCAACTTGAGTATCGTGGGCTTTGTTTACAAGCTTCATCTCGGCTTCCTCTGCCGTGTTGATAAGAAATGACCACTGACATCTGTGCAATGATAACTTGAGTCGCATTCATCATGTCTAGCAAAAGACATTCCATTCTTCCCGCTATCGATCGCAGTGGTCCCAGGCCTCCCGTCCATTTCTCAGACTCCCTTACCATCTCCGACAATGCGATTCTTCAAGGAACACACTCGATCACGATGCAATCAGAAACGGTAGTACACCCTCGATCAAAGTTTGAGTCAAACTCCGGATCTATTCTGATCGGGCGACGATGTCTCATTCACGAGCGAACACACCTGGGAACTCGCCCTGTCGACCCTGATACTGCGCAACGTGGTGGCGTCGTGCTGGCAGACTTTGTTACAATTGAGGCAGGCAGTACTATTGAAGCTGGCAATACAGAGATCGGCGAGGGTACGGTAGTTCACGCTGGGTCAACTATTGGAAGTGGTGCTAGGATCGGCAAGGTAGATATGAACCCCCCATTTTGGTGATCAGGAGCTGACAATATCCAGAATTGCACCATTACGCAGATGACAAAGATTGCCCCTGGGACAATATTGCCTGACAACACTGTCGTCTTCTCGAACGGGACAAGACGAATCGATCGACGTAACCTTGCTGATCAGAGGAAGATCGCCTTAATGAAACAGCTCGCCGTCCTACGAAAAATGATACCCAGTAACGCCGACAAATTTAAATAAGATACCCATAGATATACTCTTTTGAACGACTTCATTATATATATGATACTGCTCGGCGGGTCTCATTTTAGTGATGTTCCTTTGTTCTACCACCATGTTGATCACAAAGAATCTACAGCTACATCCTCTATAAGGATAGTTACACCTCAGGAGCATCAAACAATACCGAATAGTAACCTCATAACAACGGGTAGCATGTGGCAATGCCTGTAGCTCATATTAAAATATTAGTGTTGCCCAGTGAGGGTATATAATACATAAAATCAAGACCGAGATATAGGCCCTGCCTTCGTGAGACGAATCAAGACTGTTATCTTCGGTCTCTGTGGAATAAGGCCAGCCCTGTTATTACCACCATAATAGCCCATCTCTCTCCGAGAAGTCCTGTCAAGCCTGTTCCCATAAATCGAAAATGCGCAACCTTTGTCAAACTTCTTCCATCGCCCATCGTCCAAGCTGCAACAACTTCGTTTCCTTGGCTATCTTTAAAGCCGCCTGGCGCAAACGCCATATTTCCTCCCCCAGGAGCACCACGGCTCATACGCACAAGCTTCCAGCCATAATAGTGACCACCCAAGCTTGCTATGACATCTCCGCGTGAGCGCCTCCACTCGAATCTCTCCCGTGGTCCATTGCCTCCTGGTCCGACTTCAATAGCAAAGCTATAGCCTGTACCGAGACCACTGTGTGAACCTACTGGTCCAACTACTTCGCGTGCCAATGGAGCTCCGGAGCCTGGCACCGGAGGCAATTCGACTTCGAAACTAGCGCTCATGAACATGAAGCTTGCAGAAGCCAGAGGTGAATATGACGGGCCTGGACCAGAGTGTAAAAGAATTGGCGGTAGGTCACTCAGGCCGGAATGTGCGGAGTAGAGGTAGAGAGGGTGGTTTTGATGTTCAGCAAGTGTATAGGAATTATTGGGCCATCCTTGGTAGTACAGATTGAACGCCGGTGGGAATTGGCGTGGAACAGCTGGTGGTTGGCTGGGGCCGGCAGTTGGAGGAGGAGCCTGTGATGCTGATGCTGATGCTTTTGGCTGCGGAGCTGCAGCTGCAGGCGGAGGTTGTGCCGGGAGCTTCTTATGCTGGTTCTGGCTCTCAGCGTATGAAGGCGGAGGTTCATCTGGAACATCAGAGGGATTCATTTTCTTTTGAAGGTTTCGGGCTTTAGGTGTATTTGAGAGGCGTATAGGTGAAGCTGACCACGAAGTGAATGCGATGACGTCGTCAGTGAAGTAGCTAGTAGTCAGCCGTCGCAAGAAAAGCAATATTAGCAGCTCGTATCGTGGATTTATAGAATTTCTACGAGGTTGAGTATAGTGATTGGAGGAGTCCAGAGGACAAGGTCAGCGAAAGTGAACAGGTTTTGTATAAAAGCCAAGAGTTTGAGGTCGTGCTGCAGCGATATCAGTGTATTGCGTAGATACTTGTAGAATGTGGCTGTGAGCTGAGTTTGTGGCTATGCATGTTACACTTTCAGCTCGAGCCTGGGATCTTATGCATGCATAAATGACAAACTATCAGGGTACCGTTATAAACGGTGACTACCAAAGTGGTCCACGGCAAAGGCAGCCGACGGTATGTGGGAGACAGACAAGTTGTGCATGATTCGGTATCCGCTAAGAATATCCCTGGATCAGGGGTCTTCTGACACGTCGTCACTTATATGGAGCTCCGGATATCCTGGGATACACCACATCCTGTTGTTGTCAGCTATTCCGGGGAAGTCGGCTTTTGAAAATGCATTATTATCCACTTGTACTCCGTAGCTCTTGAAACCAAGGCTAAAACTGCAGTTATGATGTCGATACTTGGAGAGACAATGGCATGTTCAAGCCAGTGGAAGAGGCACGTGTTGTCGTAGCATGATGATCTGACTGACGATGCTTGAAGTATCGAGATATAGGAGTAAACATCATGATATTATTATGATCTCCAGTCACCTATCTCAAGCCGTGAATGCTCTCATTAGAACCAGCCACTCATTCATTCTATGAATTCAAACCCATTCTTTATGCAAAAGACCAGCGCTAACTAAGTCCTAATTCACAATGACCACGCCATCAAAGCCAAAAGCACCTCAGTATCCAATTCCTGTTTTTATCGCTCTAAAGAACATGTCTCAAATCTGTACCATATGTAAGTGCACAACTTTTCTGTAATACAAAAGATGAATGATTTTCCCAATGCTAATGCCGATGCTGATGCTACGCTGAACTTGAAACAAATAAAGCAATTAGAAACTGAATAAGGCACTGCGGCGCTTGCCCAGAGGGTAGATGAGCAAAGAGCTCATGAACAGACCAACGGCAATACCGATGGCGATCTGAATCATGGAGGCAGCAACGCTGAATACCAAGTTATCAGGGTTCGAGCCCTGCTGGAACTGAACAGATGAGGTTCCATTGATCTCACCAGTGGCGTTGGTGATGGAGTTGGCGACTTGTAGACCACTAAGCAATCCTCCGGTGGATGCAAGACTTCCAGGCACTTGGCAGAACACTGCTGGAATAAGGATTGCCGCTGCAACACCGTGTCGAAGTCGAGAGTAGAGGTTGGCAAGGAGTCCAACGGCCAACGCACCCAGTGTGCTGGAGATCTGAGGGCTGGACTTGAATCTCTGTCCACTCCAGTAATTTACCATGTAACCAGCGAATGAAACGATAACCATGACGGGCATCTGGCGCCATTTGGCTTGGTAGACAATACACATGCTGATGACGAAGAATGGCACGAAAATGAAGCCGTAGTAGGGGTTCATGGCATCGGGGCAAGTTGTAGTGTTGGACGGGTTACTGTCGAATAATCCGTAAAGAGCGGCGCCAACAGTGATACCGAATCCGAGAAGAAGGGAGTAAATGACGGCGTAGACGATTCGAATCGAACCGGGGACAATAGCACGAGATTGGAGTTCGAGCGCAGAGCACACTGTATCATGTTAGTTTCTACCACCATTATGAGATAGGGAGAGTTGACTTACAAACCATGTAACCGGGCAGCAACATAACAATACCACCCTGTGCCAAAGCGCCGAAACAAAAGATCTCTTCGCCTCCACTCGAAATACTGCCAAACGTTCTGGCCAAGAAACTGACGATGATGGTAGAAGAAACTTCGAAGACGTTGCTATAGAGGGCAGAGTTGGGGGCCACAATAAGCTGGAGTACTCCAATAAGACAGCCAAAAGCGAAGATGAGAGGAAGATCGATGAGACGAGCTCCGAAGGAGAAAGGGGCAGCACAGACACTCATGAGTCCAAACATGACAACTCTCAGCCACCTGTGGAACTTATCCTTGCGCTTCATCAAGGTCTCGAGTTTCTCAGTAGCTTCTTCAACACCGACAATATCGTGCATAACCTCCTTGTAGATAAGATGGACATCCTTCAGCTTGCCTAGATCAATGCCCTGCGATGTGCGGACAATTCTGACTTCGGTGGTGTGAGTCGATCTATCGTCGAAAGAGATAATCATGCATCCGGGGAGGTAGAGGAATTGGCCATCGATTTCGAGAACTCTGGCAGACATGCTAAGATACTCCTCCAGTCTATGAGTGGGAGCTCCAAAAAGCATGAGAGCACGGCAGAGTTTAATGATATAGTCCTGTCGAGCCAGAGTCTCGGCGATATGAACTGTGATACGTGCTTCTTGTTGTTGCCAGAGACCACTGAGGCGGTTTGCGCTTGTTGTTCGCTTGTGGCCAGGTCTTTGTGGCTTCTTTCCAGTAGGCTTCTTTCTCTTATCATCCGGGTCATTGGGGTTGGCGAGTCGCGATGAGGCCTCAATGAGGTTGGCGAGAGTGTCCTGGGACTTGTTCTGATCGTACCATTTTCGTTTTGGTGTAGATGCTCCAGATGGCGTTCCTTGAACTGTAGGAGTACCGGCTTCACTTAGAACCGAAGAGGTAGAGGCAGCTCGGTGGTGCGAGCCCTTGAAAGGAGGGTCCGGGGGTTTGTAGAGCTTCAAAAGTTGAGATAGTACGCTTCCGCGATACTGTTCAGGTGCTGGAACATCGTATAAGACTCCGTCAAAGTTTCCGTCATATACTTCGGTTAAGGGAACTCTTTCTTCCTGTTTTGTGTCCTTTTTGTCTGGTACATGCTGAGCAGTGCTGCTGGGTCCAAATCGCTGAGTGTGTGCTCGAACAAGTTTGAAGGCTTCTTCCTTCAAGCCATGCGCCTCTTGCTCCTCAGACGGAAGCTTGTGGAAACCTTCTCGGCTGCTGCTGCCTTCGTTGAGAGTCTGAAGGGGGATACTGGAACCATAAGGACTGTCCCATGCGGCTGTTCCAGTGCTAGATTCGAGTGAGTCTCTGTCAATGGCTGATGAATCATTGTGGATGTTTGCCGCCATTATACGAGCACGTTCCTGGGCAGCCACCATCGCCTCCTTTGACTCAGGGTCTGACTCATGCTCGGCATCGTGAAGAGTCTTCACGGCTTCTGCAGAACTGCCACGCAACAGTGATGGCCTGGGCTTAGCGATGGGGCCTCCAGCAGCAGGAGGGGGAGTAGATGATTTTAGTGGAGGGTTTGCGGCGGCATTGCTGTTGAATCGCACTCGAGCCTTGTCCTTCTTTAGAGCTGCAGCAGCGGTCTTTGGGCTTGGTGGTGTATCGGTACCAGAAGCAGAACCTGAACCTGAACCAGTCTTGGGCGGTTCGGGTCCGACTTCTAGGTCCGGTTCGTCTTGAATATCTCTAGAAGTGCCTTCCATTGGATCGTGAGTGACTGGAATATACCTCGAATCAGGTACAAAGATGTTGGTTTCCTTTAGTAACGAGCGAAGTAAGTGGGAATGATGGAACTGTGATCCAAGATGTACAGGGATAAACTGGAGAGCCTCAACAACACCTTTGGCGGGGAAGGGCGGGTTTACGTTATTATATGAAGATCGCAAACTCTATGGGCTCCATCAAGCTTTGCGGGTTCTAGTGTTAGAATTGGGTATCGTACGTACGTACGACTAACACGGACGGGCCCTGTCCATCTCCGGCAAAAACAGCGATGACCTCCCTCGGGCTCGTACAGGCCCCGTGACGTAGTGGATGTGGAGGCACAAGGGAGAAAACTGAGCCCAGAAGTCTTGGAGATTCTTGGGGCTTATTGCGAAACCGCTTTGTTCGAGTTTTTCTTAGGTATATTCCAGTCCAGCATCACGACGTCGTGGCCATCGGAACGCCATCCGGTCGGCAGTCCGGGGATAGTTGAGCCAAGACCCACCAGGTGAAAAACACTAAACAGGCTCATGACTCTGGTAGCTCGTTCTATTTTGGAAGAGAAGCCTGAGAAGGCCGGGTAGAAGAGTCAAGCGAAGCATTTGATATCCATAGACTCTTGGTCCAGAATCTCAAAAAGGAGTCGCTTCATCAAAGTCTTCCCAACTCTCCCCGTTCGCCTCCATCACTAGTCAATTCTATTCTTTCACTTCTGTTGAAGAAATTGCAGGGGAACTTGCCAGGATTAGCATGGCGTCTCGGTTACCAATGCAAGATTCGTCTTGTTTTTACCTGATTTGGTAATCTTCCAGTGGATCGGTCCAGTACCTGCACAACGCCGAATTGTCCACATCCATCAATCGGATTGTCCACACCTAACTAAGCCTAATTAGGAAGGCCTCAGCCAATCAGATCATAAGAAAAAAAACCCACCTTCACCAGCCACATTATAGCCACATCTCAGCCACAGTCACAGGCCCTACAAAACCCAGTCAAAAGTACCCTCTAACAGCAAAATTAACTATAACCCTAGTAAAAGTAGCCTATTTTAAGCTAGATTAGGTTAGTTAATTAGGGTTAGTTATAGGCTAGAGGCTGCAGGTTAGGGCTTAGGTTAGGGTTAAGGTTAGGGCTAGGGCTTTAGGTTAGAAATGGTATATTTCCTGTTGCTATTAGTTAGTGTATTTTGGTGAGAGTGACGGGTGTGGACAATCCGATTGATGGGTGTGGACAATCCGGCGTTGGTACCTGCAGGGACTTTTCAGATTCACCCAATGACGCCTGTTACCGAGAATGGCATTTGCAACTTTGCCAGGGAGTCTGTGGGTGTTACGGTGCACTAAAAGAGAAAGGGACGATTCTAAACGGTCGATATGGTGACATTCGAAACGTGGAGAGTTGCACAAATCAATGCATACCGTCGAACAGCATAATTTTATTAGTAGTACGCGGTTTCAAATGTATGGATAAAGGCCTATGTTATAAACGCACGACATACAAAGAAGCATATAATATACCACTTTTAGAAACGGTTCACACACATCGTCTATTTTCCCGAATGTTCCATAGAAAATCAAAGTGGATCAGATTATCACGGTACACATGTTACTATATTTGTATCTTAATAAGTACTAATCCAGATACTGTACTGTAGGTATTTAAGAGTGACACGACATCCGCGGCTACAATCGATCGACGACACGCAATGCAATTACATACCCGCATTGACGAACTCCTTTCTTCAGTATGGGCCTTAGTGAGTCATCGCATTCTCAAACAGCCTCCTTAGCTGGTCTTTCTCCGCTTCGAGCTGTGTAGACAATCCTGGTGCCAGCATCAACACACGTGCCTGAGGAATGGTACCTTCGACAAGGGCCTCAATGTGCTCCGAGCCGAAACCCAACTCCTTAAGACCCTTGGGCTGGTCACCGAGCTCCGCAAGGAATTTGGTAATAGCTTCTGCAAGCACTTCGCCTGCACTCTCGCGCTTCACGTTGCTAATATCAACTCCAAAGGCCTCTGCTGCTGCCAAATGGCGATCTGGGTTCGATGCTGCTGTGAAGCGGAAGACTGCTGGGGCAGAGACAGCTACGGAGACACCGTGAGGAATAAGAGGGGCTTCAACTTGGTAGCCATCGTGCCTGTAGCCTGGGTTCTGGCCAGAAATGGGGTACGACATGCCTGGGCTCGGATTAGCACCCAAACAGGGGCAGAAATTTATAACAGAGTAGGTATGAACTAACCGTGACAGAGATGAACACCGGCATTACCGAACCCAACGCCGGCCAGAGTAGAAGCGAGAAGCATTTCAGATTGGGCCTCCAAGTCATCAGGGTTCTTCACCGATCGCGGGAGATACTTGACGGTAGAGCGTAATGCATGAAACGAGAAAACATCCGAGATAGGGTTCGCGCCTTGGTACGCGGGCCGAAGGATAGGGTTTGTTGGTCTAGGTGTTCTCTCGTTGTATGGAATGGCAGTCCAGGACTCAAGCGAGTGGCACAGAACGTCGAGACCCGAAGCGGCCTTGACAGCTGCTGGCATGGTCCTGGTGTTGAGGGGATCACAGATACCTAGTGTGGGCTTCAGGTTTCGATGAGCTACACCGGTCTTTGCTCGCTTAGACACAAGATCGAAAATGGCAGTTCCTGTCGTCTCACTACCAGTACCGGCTGTTGTTGGAACCGCAATGAGCGGTGTCAACTTCTTGTCTACTGGGCGGCCCTTTCCAAGAGGGGCGTTGACAAAGTCTAGAAAGTCTGCATCAGGATACGCCGTGTATAGGTTCATGAGCTTGGCTGTGTCCATGACTGATCCACCACCAACGGCGAGGAAGGCATCTGGTGCATAAGGGCGAGCCCAGGCGATGGCATCCTTAATTCTGTGATATTGTTAGTGAACTTTAGTCTGATAGACGTGATGTCGAGTCGAACTTACGAGCTATCCTTTGGCTCGACGCGAACCTTGTCGTAAACCTCATAAGGAATGCCTTCACGAGCAAGGGACTCACGAACTTGTCTCATGGCATCCAGCTTGTTGACATTCTCATCTGTCACCACAAAAACACGCTTTGCTCCCATGTTCTTCAAGTCCATGCCAACCTCCTGCGTCACACCTGGGCCAAATCTGATGGACGAAGCAGCCATCTCAAAGGCATACTCCTTCTGGCCTGGGTGCGATGTTGGCGTAGCATACTTACGCCGGTGAGCATGCTTGGAGGGAGTGAATGTTGGTGGCGACTGGTGATATCCTGGGTTTGAGTGACAAGGACATGAAGGAGGATGAGTATATTGAATGGTACGTAGCAGGCTGGTTGCTCGCTTAGCGGCCTATGTGAATGTGAGTTGTCTGAACTGAAACGATTCACACAAACCAGGCAGCTTTGGCAGTGCTTGTGCTTGTGCTTGATCATAAGGGGCAAACATACATTAGGAACAACTCTCACGGAGGGTACCATGGTGTTGTTATGTCTATGTTACCAAGCTGGGTATAAGAGCACAGAGATATTATTCCCAAGGATCCGGGGTAAGACTGGGGTTCAAGAGGACTTCAGGTTTCACACGAAACGTCTTAATGAAGCAATTGCAACGGGTAAGAGTGTTCAATTTCTATGTACAACCTCGGTAGACGGACGAGCAACCCCGATTGCGGGGTGAACCAAGGCCGATCTGGGGGGCGATGATGGGGGTTGATTCGTGAGGGGAAAGCGGATCTCAACTTAAGCTCTTGAACCTGAAAGGAAGCTGGAGCGAGAAATTGCCTATTTGGGTATTCCGCTGACGTCTTTGTTGGAAAAGTGACCTACAGCTAGCGGTTCTATTGACTCGTGTGAGTATTTATATGTCTCGAGTTTATTCTTATCATCTATATACCCTGAGACAAAATTATTGAGATTCCATAAACCAACGTTGTTGGTACGACCATGCTGCATCATCTAATCAAGTATTTGTTATAATGAGATATTGTCGTTAAATGACACAGGGGCCAGAATCTTTCTTGATAAGATACATTTTCCAATAACTACGAGGTCCCTAAGGTGAATAAATGTTCATACCCACAACTAAATCGTTTTGGAGGTGCGCATTGCTGTACTAGTTACCCTGTACCATTTCCTTGAGTAAGGTACTCTAAAGTAGTTGATTTCGTAGCTCATAGCTCTATCGAGCTCTGTTGTGGTCGGCCAATCTTTAACGAGGAAGTCTAGTATTAATGAACAATCTTTTCAGGCATCTTCAAAACTCCCAAGGGGCGGTATCTCAGCATTCACTTATAGCTAGATCTTTGCAACGTTTTCACTTTCACAGAGCCACTTACACGGATCAAGTACAGACATTTAGTGGATTTGAGTATAGTGGCACATTGATATGCACTCAAAGAGCTTGTGAGTACCTAATTGAGTCAGTATATAAATGGATTGAGATCAATGTTTTGACACTCAATATTTGAAGCGTCGCTGAAAAGTGATATTTCGGTCCCGGAACTGTTTGATAGCTGTCACAGATTGAGGTGCTGTGACGCGCCGTGGCAGTGGCGTATGATACCGCTGACCTCATCATGTGGCTTGTTCATTGGTTCTCAACACATGACTTGGACAATGTGGCTTGCCGTCGCAACTTTTCCAGAGCTTGGTTGTTTAGGCTTATTGTTAGTGGAGCTTTGTTACAATCCAATTATTCAGGATAGAGCGTCAGATCAGAGAATACTCGGCCATTTATCAGCACAAGAACGGTTGTGAGCACCCGACGCCTTACAGCTCCAAGCTGCAGTGGAGCATTGGAGGCAGGTACACGACTAAGCAGGTGCCCACCCGAAACATCCACATCGAAATAGGGAAACTCCAGCCACATTGACCTCGACGACCTGTCCTCGAATCCACGACCAACCACCACATCAGCTTTCAACGTACATTATATACTCGACTCGACGACACTCGACAACGCGCTCAGCCTGCGCAGTCGCTTATTCGTCCCGGAATATTCGCTATCCCCGCGGAATAATCTCACTAGGCTGCTGCACATTCGAACATGCCTCCTTGCTCATCCTAACGCTCCTGCGTGATCCCGTTCCTCGAACTCTCTCATGGACCGCCCAAACGGGGGCGGCCCCGGTGCCGCCGCGGCTACTAGCAGGGCAGAGCGATTCGAGGATGAAAAGCGCCGTATAATAGAGAGCTGCTTTAACAAGAAGGATGTTGATGGTTCTCGTAAGTTAAGCTGCTATTGAAGTCAAGCCTAAACTCAACGACATGGGCTCTTAGCCCAAAGAAACTCAATGTCGTGACAGTTTGGTTATAAGGCTGTTAAACTCCAACTCAATGCCCAGATGGCTAATGACCTTGACCAGTTCTTGAAACCTACATAACTCATATCCGCATTACCGAATACTCCTCTTATCCTACGACCCCTCCTCCACCTCAGGCTCGGAACGCCGAAGGTCAAAAACCTCGAATAATAATAGTAGCCGTGCGCAAGTCCGGTCGAGTTCGCCTGCATAAGTCAAAAGAAAACGCTAATGGATCGTTTTCGATCGGAAAAACGTGGAATCTTGACGACCTCTCGCGCATTGAATCTTACACTGGCCCCCAGGCCAGCCCAGACCACCGCGACTGGGCTGGCGACACCGGTTTTCAAGTGACACTCGGCAAACCATACTTCTGGCATGCTCAGACGGATAAGGAAAAGAAGTTCTTCATTGCTAGTCTTATCAAGATATACGGGAAATACACGGGTGGCAAGACGCCGGAGCTTGCAAATTTTGAACAAAAGGAGTATGATCAAGTTATGGGAGCAACTAGACGACCAGCTACAGGTGGTTCTCGGCCACCGCCTCCTCCTATAGCTGAGCAACCTTCGAGTCAGATGGCGAGCGCCCCTCCTCGTCCAATCCATCCGATGCATCCTTCGCATCAAGGACTCCCAGGAAGTGGTCCCCAAGACGCACCCCAGTACAGGACGCCGCCTACTCGCCCAGCACACCCGAATCTTGGCCCTTCACCTGTCGGAAGTTTCGATTCAACTACTTCGAGAGAAAGGCCGCCCCAACCTCGGTGGATGGCTCAGAGCAACAAGAGTCAGGATTCGGTTGCTACCTCCATGGCTACCAGGAGCGATGACGGGTCAAGTTTACCACCGCGCTCTCGCAATGGCATAAATGGTCCAGGAGCGTATGGAAGATTTGCAGAGCCCCATGAATCCCGGGCACCAGCTGTTCTTACACCCCCTCAACCACAGTCTTCGCCCAAGTCGAAACCACCTGCTATCCTGTCTCCTCCTCAACCTCCACAGCCAGTTCCTTCACCACTTCAATTAGATAGACCACCCCCTGAAAGGAGACGACCGCCCATGGACCCAACTCGCCCTCATGATCGGGACTTGGTTCCCCCACCACTGATTAGTCCTGGGAACAAAGAACCAATGGCTCCTCCACCTCGCAGCAGCGAACGCGTTGTGCCGAGAATGGACAATGCGAGCCAGAAATCGACAAGCAGTTCGTTCACGGGGAGCACACTAGATCGAGAAATAGCACCACCTCCCACAGGACGACTACCAGACCCACCAAAGCGTGAGCCACTTCCCATGCCTTCGTCCCTTAGGCCTGGATCAGGACCGAACAACCCACAAGCTTATACACCCAACCCTCCCTCACATCACCCGCCAACTAATGTAACAAATCAAATTCCAAGTCCTGCTCAAGGCAATGGACCCAGCCCTGCACCAGCCCGTATGCCCAGCCCGGCTCGTGGACCGAGCCCCGCAGCCGCCCGTGTTCCTAGTCCTACGCCAGCTCCCGTACCCAACACTTTGCAAGCACAGGCTCAAGCACCAAGCCCCGCTCAAGCTCTGTCTCCGGGCTCTGGAGCAGGTTCTTCTGATGTCTCGCCAATGACAGTGAGCGTGCCAAGATTTGCAAACTTACAACCGCCCCCTGATCTGCCCAAGCAAGAGCCGGCTCAGCCAGTAGAAGAGCCACCACCAGGGGAGCGTGCAGTGACACCTTCTGATCGCGAGTCTAACCCATCACCAGCAGAGACAATCGACGAATCCAGGCCAGGCCTCGGTCCTATGATCAGAGCCAAAAAGTCC
The DNA here is from genome assembly GCA_013186905.1 of Fusarium udum. Classification (NCBI taxonomy): domain Eukaryota; kingdom Fungi; phylum Ascomycota; class Sordariomycetes; order Hypocreales; family Nectriaceae; genus Fusarium; species Fusarium udum. Next base: position 11,835 of record JAAQPG010000795.1, on the reverse strand, counting down.
AGAAATGAGATCGCCGGTGCATTGTGGAAGGCTGCGTCTGCGGCCAACGCTGCGACCGCCTTCAAACCCAGGCCCGGTGGTGCTGCTGAACGCATGCGTCTACTGAAGAGTAAGACGGAAGAGGGGCCAGACGGAATCAATAGTGTTGTCCCTGCGCCACCCAAACCGTCTTCCAAGGGTGTAGATACTCCCTCTGAACAACCCACACCAGAAGAAACACCCAAAGCTGAGGAAGAGGCTAAACAGCTGGAGCAAGCTAAACCCGCGGAGCAGCCCAAATCTGCGAACCGTAATTCACTTGTTCCTGAAGTTAAGATTAGTCTCCCGACGAGTAGGCCGACGAGTTCGCATGGGCCACCGCAGGAAGTGCAAAAAGCAACCGAACCTGAAAAGAAGGAGACCCGTCGCTCCATCAATGCAGGCAACGATATGAAATACCTGCAGACATTGGGAGTCAACCCGTCTATTCTTGATGAGAGGAGTGATGATTTTGCTCAATGGTTGGATTTCTTTGGCTGGATTCCAGGAGAACAAATGCGATCACGCAACGTCGAAGAAATGAGAGCTGACCTAGAGCGGGAGCTGAATAAAGCCCAGGCTGGTGGCTGGCTGGCTCGTTTCCGCGAAGAGGATGAACGCGTTGATGCCATCAAGGCTGGGCTTGATGTTGCCATGGCTGAGTGTGAGGAGCTTGACAACTTGCTCACACTCTACTCAGTCGAGCTTTCGGTATGTTCCCCTAAACTATGCTCGAAATGTTACTAATCATGAACAGACCCTTTCAGATGACATCGCTTATATCGAAGCCCAGGGACAAGGTCTTCAAGTCCAAACTGCCAACCAAAAGTTACTCAAGAAAGAGCTTGAGTCCTTGCTTGAGACCTGTGCTATCACATCGAATGAGCTTGAAGTCCTCAGATCTGCACCTTTGGATGACTTAGGTGGTTTACAAAACGTCGAATCTTCTCTTGTAACACTTTATAAGGCAATGGTTAAGATTGATCCTGCGCGTAGTGGAGCTGATCAAGAGAAGGCCGATATTACTGCCGAGACAAACCAGAGTGGCCTCAACCCTGACTTCAAGCAGATGCGGATTGTCCAAGAGAAGAAGCTTGTTTATGACCAAGAAAGCGCCATGTTCATTGGCAGATTGGTCGCCTTTATGTCCCGGCAATTTGATCATGCTTTTACAGAAACCAAGCTTGCCATGGAGGGAGCTTTGTCTAGAAAGGTGGATCCTATACACCACGAGCTTGGCCGCGACATTCTTTGGCAGTTTAGCCCCCTCATGCTATACGCTCGAGATATGCATCCCGATGAGTGGAACCAGCTCATTCAAATTTATCAAGATAAGGGTCAACCTGTTTACCGAGTTGAGTTTCAGGCTACGATTGCGTCTTGGCGTAGGAATGCCAGACAGGCAACCGGAGAAGAGGCTGAAATTCTTTTCACGTCAGCAGTTGAGAAGCATCAAGAAGGAGGTGTGGCTACCACTGCCAGGAAGCTGACTGTAAAGCGCAGCGGAACTCTAGCGAGAGCTCTGCGATCCCCTCGAGAAGATGGTGGTCACAAACCAAAGGCCGACAAGGGAGTCAATGATAATAAGAACCCGCCCCACGAAGTCTTTACTGGAGTTCTGGATAATCTCATCCCACTGATACAGATGGAGCAAAATTTCATCATCGACTTCTTCCACGCGACCACGCTTGAACAGATAGATTTCCCAGATGCTGTTGCCACAACGACGCCTTCTGATCGTGGAGGCACTGATTTAAGAAGACCCCGACTAATGGAACCCGATCGAGAACTTGCCAGACGTATTCTGCGCGCGATGGAGGTGATCTTTACTTTCTTGGAATCGGAGTTGCTGCGTCTTATGGAGTGGGTTGTCGGGCAGGGTCCAATGTAAGTTCAGATCCCCTTATATCATGGTGTTGACGAGCATACTGACAGCTATTCAGTCAAGGGATTGGAGTCCTAGCGACTATTGAGAAGTACTCTGCTGAGGTTGGACAGACCAACCAAGAGTATGTGAACACACTCTTGCAAAAACTTCATGGGCACTTGGAACTGCGATTCAAGAAATTCGTTGATGACCAACTTCGGGCCATTGAGGAAACCAAGGTCAAGATCAGCAAGCGAAAGGGTGTTATTGCATTTATCCGCCTTTTCCCTCTTTTCTCAGCAGCTGTGGAGGAGATGCTGCTCGGTGTTGACACCACACTGCCGATTCGAAGTACTGTTGATCGCGAGTATGACCGAATACTGAAGACCATGTTTGACTCACTCATGGTCATTGCGCGAGAGAATCCCAGTGTCAGTGCGACAACCGGCTCGGTTGACCCAGAAGACAAGGAAGCCCTCAACTTCCACATCCTCCTGATTGAGAACATGAACCACTTCCTTGAGGAGACGGACACACGAGGCCTGGACGTGCTTGAGGAATGGAAGGAAAAGGCCAACACGACATATTACGAGCATATGAATCTGTATCTTGATGCAGTCATGCGACGACCACTCGGAAAGATTCTGGAACACCTCGAGAACATGGAAGCTCAGTTGCAGACAGGCAAATCACCGGCATCAATTGCTGCGCAACCTTCCAACAGCAAGACGGTTTTCAATAAGGTTTTGAGCAACTACGACTCCAAGGAAGTGCGAAAGGGCATCGAGGCGCTGCGTAAACGTGTTGAGAAGCACTTTGGTGATGCTGATGAACCAGGACTAAGCCGAGGATTGGTGATCAAGGTGCTGGAAGAGTGCGAAAAGTTCTACGAAAAGGTTGAGAGACGGGTCGGCGCCGTGACGACCAACGTATATGGTGGTGATGTACTCTTCGAGTGGCCTCGAGCCGATGTCAAGGCTGCATTCCGTTGAGTTTGGTGCTTAGAGCGAATGGGAACATGATGATGAACTTGCTGTACGAATACTATATTCTCTAGGTATATTGGCATGCTTGATCAGCCATGGATGGGTAGTAAATGAGGCGCGTTTCGTGGTGTCGAGCGTTTTGAGGAATGGACTTTATATATCTCGGTATATTTATTGATCTCTACGTTACTTGCTTGGCTTTGGCGTCTGTCTATCTTCTATATCATGGAGTCATAATGATACCTGAGATACTTGGTTTCCTCCGTCTTATACTATTCTTCTAATTATAGGCCTCGTTACTGAAGCGCGATCATTAATTAATTAACGCCACTACTTTACGCGACGAGACGCGTCGCGAGCTTGGACATACAGGGAAGCTACGCCACTTAACGCCCTTGGGCCCTTGTAGCTCCACTTCATCATCGACATTACATCGAAGTTGCCTGAATATATCATGTTCATTCACTCCACGAACAATATGTCGACTTTTATATGCTGCTTTACTTGAATCCAAGCCTTGAAATTATTGTATTACGTTGACGAGCGACTTTAACAACGCAATCATGACGCCCAAAACCCGCTCAGGCGGTAAACCCGCACCAAGTCGTGTCTATCATTCAACGCCCGCGCAACAGCAAGCACAGTTCCCAGCGCGTAGAAGGGTTGTTCGAACATATGGGAAACAAAATAGGAAGAAGCAGGCGGAAACACCCTCGAGACTTTTGCGACAACAAACCTTGACTCAAATCGACTTTGTATCGAGCTTCGAAGGGAACGAGGACCCCATCGTCCTAAGTGATAGTGAACAGGATGAAATGCAGTCAGACAAGGAACAAGAAGACCAAGAAGAGGACGAGGAACCTGTTTCGAGCGGGCGGAAACGACGAGCGAAAGCGAAAGCGACCTCTACCAAGAATGAGCGAGCCAAGCGAAGACGGACATTAGGCGATGATACAAAGGAACAGCCAAAACCGAAAAAGGAAAAGAAATCGAGCCGACGTAAGACGATGGGAGATGCGCCTAGTTCGGCCTACCATACACAGACTTTGACCCAATTCCTCGGTCGCGATCCAGCCCACGTTGAGTTTATCAAGGATTCTGAAGATGAGGATAACGACGACGATTTCCAGCAATGGTTGGACAATGAGGCTAGTCCAAGTCCACGGAAGACCCGAAAAGAGAAGAAAATTTCGCCTGTCAAGAATCAGAAAACTCCAAAATCGATATTGAAGCGCAGGCCAGAGGAGCCAACTCCCCTGCGGGAAGAGTCTATTGTGCCACAGACACCTCAGAAGCAGACACCGCACAAGAATGTGCAAGTAACAGAAATACCTTCCTCGAGCCAGTTGTCTGCGCCGCCCAGCATATCGTCAACGCCCGCTAGCATGATGTTGGAACGCTATGGTCCACCAGACCGTGCCAATCCGTCACCCGTCAAAGGAAAGACATCTTCACCAGCAAACCCATCTCCACTCAAGGAGCTAAGAGGACGACCTAAGACAACATCGTCGCCTCGAAAACACGAGCGCATCATCCAGGATTCTTACGCCACCGACAGTTGGGGGTCTACTAATCGTACACCTCTCAAGGAACTGCCCGTGGATTCGCCAAACAAGACACCAAGAACTCCAAAAGGCGTCCTTGAACCGCTTGAAACATCGTCTTCTGTGATGGATGAGCTGGAGACGCCTACCAAGTCCAGAAGGAGGAGGAGCAGTGAACTCGGTGGAAGTCAAAGGAGTGGTAGCCCCACGCCAAGGATGAAGCGAGTATCACCAGGCAGTGGAAAGAAGAAGGTTATGCTCGAGATACCCGATTCTGAAGATGAGGAGGATGAAGACTTTGGCGACGAGAACGACGAGAACGCATTCGTTGCTGGTGCTGAAACGCAACTCGTTATGAGCGAGATTGCTTCATCTGAGGCAGAGGTCATGAGAGCATCCTTGTCTTCCGTGCAAACGACGAGCGTCAAAACTAAACGACAAGCCGTTGCGACCATTTCCTCTGAGGAATCGTCTGGCTCAAATGGACAAGCATCAACTTCAACCTCTTCACTCCCGCCTCTGAGTTCTCGGCCTACTACGCTACCTCCTACACTCCCTCCCCTCTCCGCAACTCCCCAGGCCAAGAGCCGTCCCCGACCAGCAAAGCGTGTTCGCAAACCCATCCACCGCCCTCTTCCACCGACTCAAACTCAGCCACTAGAATCTCAGCGTGTACCTCTGGCAGCCCTTCAAGCACTACCTCCTGCATCTGCTCGAACAGACGTGCTACTGTCGCTGCCCCAGGACATTATTGATGATGTGATAGAAGGCTACCAGGCTGATCTCATACTCAACTTCAAAATACCGGCACAAGTGGTTCGCTTCTGGCTCTACGATGGGGAGCTATTGCGATTTATGGCTTGCGCTGACCCTGGCCGTGTTACTGAAGGTCCAGCCTGGCGTTATCACCTAACTCAAGTCTACGAGTTGAACAACCCTGTTGATGGAGAAGATATGCGGGAAGAGGGATGGATCGACGGTGATGTTCCTCGCTATGTCTATTTCCCACCTGCTGTCGTAGGTCAGTTGCTCTGGAACTTGCGACATGCTCTATTTAAAGAGGATATATCAGGAGACAAACCAACACAGACTCAAGCTGCAGTCGAAGAAGATGACAGTGGACGAGTTGATCTCTTTCTCAATTCTTCACAACCTCTACCAGCGGACAAGACGCCCACTCCTTCATCAAGCATGAGCGTGTCACAGCAAGTTGAAGCTCAACTCAAGAGTGACTTGGCTCAATCAACCCAATTCCCAACTTCGGACGATATTCTCGTTCCCTCAACTCCCGAGGAGGAAAACAACAACAACAATGAAAATACAACTCCCCCAACCATCAAACCTCCTCCCCGTCGTACCCCCTTTGCAGCATCTTCCTACCGCGCTACCCGCCCTTCACTAAGTAGCGCTTCTAAACGACGTGCCGTCCGCCCATCTCAGGCAACTACCGTCTCTCAGTCTTCCACCCCCGAGCAGCACTCGTCATCTATTCGCCGCCCACCGCTACACTCTTCCAGCAGTATCGGCCTTCCCGAGGGCCTCTTGGACGAAGATGATGACGATGACGCCTTGCGTCTGCCGTCGGGATACAATCCAGGCTCGTCGCAGCTGTTGACAAAGAGCCAGATGCTGCCGGACAGCTTGTTACGTGACGACACAAGGGTTCCGCCTGAAATCTGGGACTCGGATGATGATGATGAACGATTGTAGAATTTTGGCATGACCCTTTGATTTGTTTCTGTTTTTTGTATCTTTGCCCCAGGACAAGTGCAGGATGCGTCTAAGGGAAGAACGTAGGATAGCCTCGTTTTTCACTTATTGGACATGTATGTATGGATGGCTGAACTGTATGCTTTGGAGTTAGGAGCATGGACTTGACTATATTCTGTTGTCAATAATCAACGCATAGTATTTACGCAGCCGCTGTGGAGTGAGAGAGGAATAGGCAAACACACAATTTCATCTCTATAACTACTTTGCCTAAAGGCGGTATCTTAATCATTGCCCTGCCTCTCCTTCGTTGATTCTTGGGAAGAGGCTTCAAAAATATGCCATGCCGTTCCTGTGATTCTCATAAAAACAAGTCCTGCGCCGTCCCCCAAGCCATGCAATATTGTGTTACTGTGGGCGCCACGTCAGATGCCCTGTCTATTTCCATCATTTCGGTCCATCGTGGGGGCGTATTGTTTCATCAGGGGCATCAAGCGAATATAAAAACTTTTCCTGCCAAGTCGTCCAAGAAAAGAACATCGTTGTCATTGTTCTGTTGCTCCGGTGCCATAAGAGGCCCTGGGCATTGTGTCGTGTAGTACTGAGGAAAATAAACCAATCTACGAAAGATGGAACGCTCCCTGGCCTTCCTTGACTGCTGTAAAAAGCTGCTTTCTCATGATCTCAATGGTAGAGTAGTCTGGAAGCTTCAAGTAGTTGACACACGTCATGACACTAGGAAGGTAGTCGTCAGACGTATAAGGGTGCTCACTGGGTTTGCAGACCACAGTAAACATAGGTGTCAGAGACTTGAATCCTATGAAAAGTTAGAAATTGACCATTAACAGCTAGCTAGGAGGCGAAACATACCTCCTATGGGGAGCTTTGGACTTCCAGTAGTGAACTGTAAGAAGTCACGGCGTTGCGAAGCATCGAATTCGCTCATTGTATGGAGCAGATTCTTGACCGTCTTGCTATCCATGTTGTAACCATGATCGGCCTTGATCGAGTCAAGGAGAGCTGATGAAATGTTAGCATGCATCAAAGGTAAAATTTTAGGGTTATACATACTCTCAAGTGACCAGTCCTCATCTACACGGCCAAACAAGGTGACCAGCTCATCTGGCGTAAAAGCACTGAGTGCAGAATAGGGGAATACCTGTGAGAACCCAGCACGGAAGGCATCGACTTGGCGACGAACACCAGACCCAAGGGTCATATCAATGACCTTCTCCAGATACGAGTCCACATTGTCAATAGTGACTCGTTTCTGAGAGCCATTATCCTCTAGTTGAATATTAGGATAACCTGGCAGAGTGAAGTCGAGACAAAGGTCATCAAGCTTGACTCCATCGATAGTAATGCTTTCTGTGTCGGCAACCTTTTGTGCTGGTGTACGATTGGGGTCCTCATCGATTTCCTTCTTGGCCAAGGCAAATTGCTTGATGGCCTTCAATGAGCGGGCAAGGACAGGATCGACAATTTTCACAGCCCCCAATGATGGCTTGACTCCAGATGAAACTGCATCCCCGATACGGAAGAAGATGGGGTTGAAGTGAAGGTCAATGATTCGGGAGTCGATCATGGACCGCGCAACAAACTTTCCAAGCATCTTGAAAAGATGCAGAATCCGCTCTCCGTTAGGTGTCCCAGCCTCTTCATCGCTCTGCGGCCGAGGGAAGAGCCCAGTGGCTCCAGACACAAACTCATCAGAGCCGTTCGAATCGACCTCGCGCCAGAGTTTGAGCTTCCTCTTTGAGAACTCTTTCGAGACAGTTGAGTAGAACTCGAGAGTGGGACCAAGACCAGTGCCCACCTCCTCGAAATACTCTACTTCTAGGATACTCTGTGAGGCACCATATAGCTCCATAACTTTCAAGGCCGATTCAAGGATCTTCTGACGTGAGATCCTAACTTTTTGTCGTTGAAGGCGACCGAGGAATGGCCGTTCGTTATTTCGATCTCTTCGGTTGTCCTCCGCAGACTGGGTATTCTGCCACCTCGCCATTGATCGGGCATATCCGAAAGATGTAGACTGGAGGAAGAGATGTCGAGTCTCGAATGGGAAGAGGAAGGGATAAAGGCGAGCTAAATCCTCTGCCCAACTAGGTAGACAGTTGCTGGCTACAATCAAGGGCTCTTCCAACTGACGATTCAGCTTCGCTGTGAGTTTCGTGTTGACGAACTGTGACAACGGCTCAACATTCAGGCCAATAACGCTGTTCTTTTTCTCAATCAAAACATCCTCAATGTTCGAGTTGAGGTCGTGAAGAATGTTCAACAAGCGTAGAATCGATGATGTTGTTGGGTTCTTGGCAAGGGAAGCGGGGATTCCATGCTCATCCTCACCATCAGCTTCCGTGTTAGAAGAAAATGAAAGAGATTCCGCAGGAGGTGGCCCAGGCACACGCTTGAACTTGATTGGGTGCACAGTTGACCAGATGCTTCTGCTTAGATGCTCATCTGAGTTAGAAGCTGAAGTATGGACAGCCCGGTAGATGGTAGTCTCGTTGGGGATCAGCTTGTTGTCAAGACTGAACTCGATGTGCCAATCTTGGGGCACTGCCTGGAGAGCGGACGCATAAGACATCGGCCTCGACGATGATGAGGTTGGAGTAGGTGTGCCTTGGCTGCCAACCGAGGGTCCACCCGGACGGCTAAGTACACCAGATCCAGTTGGTGTCGCAATTCGAGTGCCATCTTCCTTGCGTGCTGTAACATGGCCGCCAGTAGCGACCTCCATATTGACGGCAGAAGTATCCTCAGGCGTAGATTCCTCTTGCATGTCTTCTTCAAGCTCGCCAACAATGGCATCCAATGCACTGCTTTCTCCGACGTCATCGTCATCAGTCAGCTGTTTCTCGTCGGCGCATTCTAGTGTATCTTGCATTTCCTCGTCGTCAACGGGCGGAGGTCGAGGAGCCGGGGGTGTATTAGCGGCGCCATGCCGTCTTGACGAGCGTCTAAGCGCCCCTTTATCGCGAGACGGCCCAGCAGATTGGTCTGGTGTGGCAGGAGCAGCCTGTGACTTTGATTTGCGAAGTGCTCGGGAGCCAGATGGCGTTGTAGCAACAGCAGGCGGCGGCGGTATGGGAGGTCCCGAGAACGGGCCTGATCGTTCTGCTGCTGCTAGGCGGGCTGCTGCTGCGCTACTCAGAGGAAGACCCGCGCTGTTTGCCATAGCGGCAAGTGCTCGAGCAACTCCATCCCTGCGGGCAGAGCCACGAGATCGCTCATTGATACTGATCCTAGGTCGTAAATAGTCATCAAGGGATTTGAAAGTCGCGATGGCATGAATTGACACCATTATATTACGATAAGGTCGAGGTATTTCGGAATCGTCATCGGCAACAAGACGAAGTCGAATCTGCTTCCCAAGCATGGAGGCAGGACTACTGTGGTTGCCGTCAAATGTGTTATGATGCACCGTGATAACCTCAAAATGCTCTGACCTACTGAGCAAGTCCTGAAGCTTGTGAATCATGACGCTGAAAGGTGTCGCCGGAGATTCTGCAGTTGCAGTTTTTGGCTTCGACTTGACGGTGTATGCCATGAAGACCTCTAGGAACGTTGACTGGGCGGCACGGGCCAGTTCCTCGTCAGGGTTGCTAAAAACTTCTAGGAGCACACGAACAAGACCAGATGCCAGAAGTTCTGCGCTCGTAACACTTTCCAAGACGTCGGTATCGAAGTATGATGCAAGCTTGGTGAACAATTCCTTTCCTTTACCGGCTGTAACGTTGCTGGGCATCGGTTTGAGGTAGAAGGCCTCAAGCTCACCAGCCAAATCTGAAAGAGCATCAAGGATTGCTGTTGCCTTGAGCTTCATAGCCTGGCCATGGCCTTCAGTCTCATGGGTCTCCAAGAACTTCTTGGCGACGTCTCGAGTTCGAGATTTCATGGATCGCACGTCGGAGACAAGACGATGGAGAGGGACCTCGAGAGACATGGTAGATCCCCGGGAGCTAACAGGGGACATGTCCTCATTCTGCGCCTCTCCATTCTCGTTATCATGCTCTTCGTCTTCGTCCTCCTCATCAGAGGACTCGCGCTCCTCATCTTCTTCGTCTTCCTCATGCTCAGATTCCTGGTCCGAGGACTGCTCGTTGTCTTGTTCTGTTGCTTGTTCGCCCTGAGACTCCTGTTTTTCGCTCTTACCTGGCTTCTCTTCAGCTGCCTCTTCCTCCTCGGCAATCTTGGTGATCTCAAGGAAGACTCCTTCGCGATAAAATTGATACCGGTAGATCTTGTCAAGTCTGCTTAGTAACAGCTCCGCCGCTTGCAGGCCAAGCATTACCAGAGATGCGTGGTCTTGTTGTGAAAGAATAGAAGCGAGGAAAGAGGCATAAGGAACCGGGGTCAGCGCCTCAACCAAGATGTCCTCATCAAGATTCGAGAGCATCTTCAATTGTGCTGTGAGGACCTTTTGGCGGACGCTCAAGTTGACAGTACTGGAGAACGCGTCCGTCAAAGTAGGGAAGATGATGAGCGCAAAACGGCGAACTTCGTCTTTGCACTCTTCAAGAAGCTCAATGCGCTTTTCATTCGTAGACCTGCGGTTCCTTCCCCCACTGGCTGCCGAGTTTGTAGGATCTGCCGAGGCTTGAAGTTCAACAAAATCACCATAAGAGGGATCTGCGTTTCGTGGTAGGTTAGGTAGTAATTCGCAAATAACATTGAGCGTCTCAATGATCTGATCTCGGGGTCGATGGATGAGAGCCTGCATGATTATAACACTGTCCAGTTTAGAGGCAACATCTTCAGTACCGCTGGGTGGTGAAACTCCAGTCAGGATTTGATACAATGTCTCTACCACATTGAGCTTGAAGAGCTCTGCGGAAAGACGAGGGCTAGCTCGCGCAGTAAAGGCCAAAACTCGGAGAAACTGTGTATGGATACTGGAGCCGATCATGTTGGTCGTACCGGGAACAAGAAGTCGCAGCACACCTCGAAGAAGGTCGACGCTAACAAGTTCCTCAAGTTTGGAGGGGTGGTACTTGAAACTCTCGACGATGCCGGAAACGCAAAGCGAGGCCTGCTCCACGACCCGCTGATCACTGCTATTGAGAACGTTGAGAAGTGTAGGCATAACATCTCGCACTACTGGGAAAGAGTCTTCGGGGATGTTGCGGCAACAGTTTGCTGCGGTAGTAACGGCAGTTCTTTGCGTGCCGGTAGCAAAGAAGTCGAGATAAGACAAACAAGCAGTGAGACCGCCCTCACGAACAATGCTGGTAGGATATTCGACTGATATCTTCTCCAGGGTGCTCAAGGCCTGCTCTGCCAAATCGATAAAAGAAATTTCGAGGAGTTTTTGGCACAGAACTGGGACGGCGCTTCCATAGACGACGTTCGCAACACTGGCAGGCAAAGCCTCCATCAAATTTGCCAAGCAACGGCACGCCAGTAACATGATTTCGGGGCTTTCTTCCTTGTTCATGAGGGAAACCAGTTCCTTAACATATGCATCGGGCGAGAAGTGGCCAGAGAGGTTGTCTTCGTTGGAAACTAGAAGTATTTCTGATAGCTCTTGCAGAGCTATTAGCTGTACTGAGAGATCATCAACTCGCAGATTGTGAAGAATTTCCCGGAATCGAGATGTCAGGCCAGACATCATCCCTGTTAGTGCTCTAAGCGTGCTGGATAAACTGCCTGGAGGGCCACCAAACCCGCCAAAAGGATCGTCGTCGTCGTCGTCTTCGTCTTCGTC
>JAAQPG010000793.1:0-28355 GCA_013186905.1 Fusarium udum | reverse complement strand
GCTTAATTAATTAATTAATAAATCTTTAATATTAATTTATAAATAACTTAATAATTAATTAGAAAATATATTTAATTAATTATATAATAAAAAATAGTAAAAAGAAAATATTAAATAAAAAGTAATACTTTTATTTATATATATAAAAATAAAGTTCTTAAGTAGGTCTTAGCAGGGTTCTAGAGGCTACAGCTCTAGGCTAAGACACCTCGCTTTCAGGCGTTAAAAGGTCAGCAGAAATCCTAGCTTCACTGGCGTCGTCTCTTGGCCATTTAACCACGATCTCACCCTGTTTCGCAATTGTTGTCACATTGGAGGGCATTATGTAGCTGGCTGGCTGGTTGTTATAAGTTCGCTGCTGGCACCTTCCATCCCACAGTCTTTCATATGTTTCCATAGGCATAACCACGCATCATTGATTGGATAGCCGATAGTTGGCAGCGGCATCGCAGCATGTGTTAGCGAGGTGAAGCTGAATTTTACTAAATCAAGCCTATTTGCAATGCGAGGCCAGCTTCGTGCATATCTAGGACAGTCTCGTCTAAAGTTCCTGGGTTGATGAGGGAGTTTCTGGTTCATTTGCTCTAGACTCACGCAAGGTACAGACTGTCAGCTCTGTGAGCAGAATTCTCAAGATGAAGGTGACTTCTCCACAAGAAGGTTTTGCAGCAAGAAAGCCTCACGCAACAAAGGAGGGACTTAGAGAAGTCTTGCCAATCGGATAATATGGGTTGCGGGCAACAGACAGACAAGCAAAAACTCAATTACAAAGCTTCGCGAAGTACTGTGTGATGGCACAACCACAACACACCATGTCCGTCTCTCTCTCCCACGTCGGTGCCAGGCAACTTTTCCATTTGACTGCGAGATAGCATTCACCATCATTAGACTCATAATGACCTACGATCTGATCAAAGTTCTTTTCGGGGTCCTCGGAATTGAAGGGCGACGGCTGGGCGATGTCCTGCCACATTCGTGGCCCTGACCCATCGTCAAAAACCCACAGAAGACAGTCTGGGCTCGACCAGTCCGACGAAATTGCATCTAAAGTTTTGGCACAAACACCATAAAAGATCCATAACCCCACCTGAGTAGTTACGAGTATGTCCTTTATCACGACATGGGCAGACCAGGGAGTCTGTATATGGGCACCTTCCTGTACGCATTGTAGGCGCTTCAAAGCTGCCATCGTGTGCGGTAGGGTTTGGTTACGATTCTTATGTCAGAGGCAGCCTTGGTTTAGTAGCAAGTATATGAACTGCATTCTTTCTCAGAGTTCAATGACTGGGGAAATACCTGTTTATATACCCTAAGATCCCAGCTCCAAGTTATCTGTGTGGGAACTATTGATGAAATGACAAGCTGGCTCATCCTAAGACTGTTTAGGCTGCCAGATTTGAAGTTCTTCCACTTGTATCAAGAGGCTGTTTTCTGATTCGAACCTGATTACGTTTTGAAGCATGGTTGCAAGGCCGGAAATCGCCGCAATTGGGTGTATCGGAAGGATACGTGGCAAAGCTGTTCTTCCGCCGCTCGCGGATCATCCAGACGCCGATTCAAGAGCAAAATTATTCATTAACCCATCGTAGTGGTACATATTTGGACTGCCTGATCTATTCCATCGCCAGAGGTCTCTACGAGTTCCTGGAGGCGTGATAGTAGACGTATGTAGTACGTACATTAGGGTTCCCTGTTGTACGATGCCAGAGTGCACTTTGGCCCAACTAGCATCATACACAAAACTCTATCACTGCATAGTAAGGAGGTGGGTTGGGCCTGAAGTCACAGAAGCCAACAGATATGACATGTAGACTGTAAGAAAAGTTACATACACATCAACTCCCATATCGCCAGACTCTATTTTCTTTCCTATTTGTGCCACATCATTACTCTCTCTTTTCGCAGTTGAAATGAATACTATCACTTAGGGTCACTTTTCTTTACCACTAGAGTCATGCATCCATCCAAAATTCATATCGTACCTGTTACTTGGAATCGCAACATCTTTTCTCAACCTTGGGGCAGCTCCACTTCAAGAGAAAGTAATTCAGCTGTCGAAGACTTACTGTGTAAATAGGCAGAGACCTTGAGACATACCAACAATTTCGTTCACTCGGGCAATCTTGAATACATCAACTGGTTGAACACTTGACTGTTTACTGTTGCCATCTAAGCGAAGCGATGTTACTTTCCTCTGGCTTTTTTAATCCCAGGTATCTGGACTGGTAGTCTGAACCCTCTAACTCGCAACTCTGCATGTGTTCTGCAGAAGAGAATATCTCTTACCAGAACACTTCTATCCTAGCTTATTGAAGGAAGAAGCAAGGCGGAAGCCCGCCGACGGCAGTGGTCCAGTCAAGACTTGCAGAGTCCCCTCCCTACAAGGCCCCTGTGCTGTCTATCTTGTCTGCACGCCGCTCCGGGGTTGCCGTTCCTTGAAATTCGACATTCATAGCCAGGGATACATTCTGGGATGATGCTGGCTCGTAACCTCGCCATCAAACTGCTATGCTCGTCGCATTGTCAAAGGCTATGTAACCCATGTACTGTCTTACACTTTGCGAGGCATCATAGCTTAGCCCCTTAATCTATCGCATCTCGCCTAGCCACGATGCAGGACAGAGTTATAGGACGAATTCAGTACTTAAGGGAGTGATATTCCCCCCTCGAGTTTCATATCCCAACTTCCTTCTTCACCACATCCCACCCGTCTTTGTTACTATTCTACTGGGTGCAAAGCTGGTTCAGTCTCCATCAAGTTTTGGTATACTCGGTCCCTGCTCCAAAGCACCTTTCGTCTTTTCCCATCTGTTATTGACCAACTACTCAACCCCGGAAAAGTCGATACAATGTCAGGCTTGCTGGCTTCTTCTGACTCGGGTGCCAAGGCCGTCGTTGGCGTAACCAAAGATTTCCTAAGATGCTACAGGAATCACGCTTTAACGAAATGGTCGGTTGATTTTCCTGGACCCGTCTATCCCTCCAAATCCTTTAGCACTTCCCTCGATGGGAAAGTACGCTATACTCCCCCTAGTAGCACGAAGCTCGAGATCTCTACACTCGCGTGCGTCATCGTTGAAGGAAAAAGCAGGTTGATTTCTGAGCTCCTAGTCAACTTGAAGCAATACATGACGAGCACGCAGTTTCAAGATGAGATCGACAGTGCTCTGTTTCTGGCAGACTTTTTCGGACAAGAAGAGGCGAGCGATTTGCTTCTGAAATATAAGCCAAACCCAGGACGTAAGGATTCGTCCAATGGTCTACATGGTGCCGCGGGCCAGGGTCTTGAGGAAGAGACCCTAGAATATTTGTATGATGGCGCTAACTCCGATGTTCTGGATGAGTTTGGCGCTACACCAATTATGTATGCGATGCAGTCGGAGTCGCATGATTGGAAGACCATCGAGCTTCTCATTGAGGAAGGAGCGGATCCACGATACCGTATTTATATTGACGGTGTCTCTTGGTCCTACCCGGACATCGCAACGGCTATGAGTAAGCCGGATCTAGCGAAGCTATTAGAAGAAGCAATCTTGGAAATGCCAGAAGACGAGGAAACAGATGTCCCGTCGCGTTCGTGATCAACTTGCGCGACTGATATGCCTGTGTACATGCCCATGCTCTCTTGTGAATATCTTGCTGAGTTGTTAGGTAGTTATTAATGCTTATTTACTATGTACCGATTCTGTTCTTCTCCTGTCTCATACTCCTCCTAGACATACTCAGCTTTGCCCCAGCTATACAATTAATGATCTAGTATACTTTGGATTGCCGTCATTCAAATATCAAAGCGTTGTTGTCGTCTCCGTCATGATCGCGTTGCTTGCCGGTGCCCCCGAGTTGCCGCAAGTGTTTGCAAGTTACCTAGAATCTCGCCCTACCCCGAGCCTATATGTTCGTGTAAGTTGGTTATAGGTCTACCGCCGAACGGTAACTTTAAAGACGCCTTGAAGAGCCAAAAGTATTGTAATGCCGGAACTGCTTCATTAAGGCTATAAAATAACTGATTAGAGAAATACTAGAGGATAAAGGTGTTGCGAGAGCTGAACGAAAAGAGGGCTTGCATAGCGGAACGAAGGGAAAACCAGCACAAATCAATGCGATATACCGAGGCGTTTGTACACGCTGGCTACCATCTACATCGGGGATCTGCCGCCTTGTAGATATCTCCTGAGAGATAGTTCTTAATCATACTTTACCCTCCTTACCGTTCCCGCCCAGTCGCTTTCAGCAGTGCCATGTAGACGGTTGTATCTCCGAATCCAAGCCACCAATACGTTCTGTGAATACATGAATACGTACCAATTGAATCATCAACCCGCAAAAGAGTTACTCTAGGAATATAGGATTGCCCAACACTTGAGTGCGCTCACGTGTGTATGAACCGTAAATGACGCCTGATGCCACACATGATTCAGCCATGAGTCTTGCAACTAGGGCATAAGGAGGGAAGGCGACTGCTGGCAAGATACAACCAGGTGTTCCAACAACAGAACGATGCACCCCCACCATACCACCCCTTATCGCTAGGTTCGGATGTTCTTGGAGCAGGAGGTCGACAAAGTCGAGGTGCAGTCTCTCCTGGCTTCCATGTCGACGAAGGGCAAACCATACGAGGTCGGTACCTCGATACTGCCCAAGACAAGATGGAACACGGTGACAAACCCACGATCGGTCGTTGGAATAAAGGCATCTCTATCAGCACCTATTTTGAGGTAGCTCATCGCAAGAGTATGATGATAGCCACCAAACGCAGGACCAAGGGGATCTTCTGCCTGTCGCCCCTCGAATTAAGGGATATCAATTGTTGTTTGGATGTCAATCACAAGCGGTGTTGACCATTCTGTGCGCGCCCTGGACAAAGCGATGCACGTAGGCCCCGAAACCATCGTGACCCCAACCTTGTACTCTGGCGACATTTACAATCTCGAGTTCGGATCGCATGGCGTCGAGGCTTGTACTGACTTTCTTTATGGCACTCGGGAGATCCAACAGCAACAATGGTATAGAGCCCAGGATGGCCGCCCGAATTATGCTAGGAAGGCTGGGGTCGAATTAAACGCGTTGAAGATCGAATCTCCATCGCTGAGTGCTGTTGAACATCTGAAGTAGAGCGTCTTGCACTTCTTGGAAGGCCTGCTCTTGTTGTCTCCAAGCTCTCACTTATCTCGGCTGATTCAGTACCTGATATAAACAAAGTAGTGCAAGCAGCCCGTTTTGTCAGGCGAGTTCGAGAACCTGCCCTTGAGTGAAGATTGTGGCGATGGTGAAGGAAAGCACGAGGCTCATTTGGATGCTTACCACGATCGGTCTGGACGATAGTCCGTAGTCTCCAGAGTTGATCTTAGCAATGCCTGGTTAATCGTATGGCGAACTCTTTTCCAAGATGGTCGAGGAAGGCGACAAGGTGAGATCAAGCATTGAAATAGCGTCATCTATGGAACCATACGACACACGATACCCCGGGGCGCTGCGCGCAACCTCTTCTGCACAAAACCAACACATGCACCTTGATGCCGTGAAAAATGCACGCGTTTTTCGACTCCCCTCTCAGCCCCACCCATTTTTCGTTGAGGCAAATGACACATCTCTGATCACCATCCATCATGAGGCATGCACTGCTGGCTACGGACCGTGATAGTAATAGTTAGGTATCCGCACTCTTGCCTATGCTCTCCCCACTACCATTTTTTATCCACCATCCCAGTCTACATCTTGGTAGGACATAGTAAGTGCGGAGCATCATCCGGCATCTACTGACTGACCGAGAGTATACCGAATCCTACCGTGTAGAGCGCGTAGGTGCCCGATCTAGGCGCAACCCGAGAAGAGCAGAATGCCTATGTGACGGAGATGAGCTTTAATCGTTCCGCTAGTCTAGCGCCGGCCTCCAGCTCAAAAAGAAAGACCCAATTGGCAAGTTGCTGAGGCTATCTATACTCGTCGAAATACATGAACGCGTCAAACTGTTCGGGCTTGAGCCAGCCGAGGATGCCTCGATCTCCTGCAAACCTCTTTTCAAGGTGCCTCACTCCCGACCCAGGCTTTGTCCACCAACCTGTTATCGAGTAATTGGATCCAAGGCCAATATAAGCAGCCAAGCCAGCCAAGCTTTAGTCGAGATGGGCGGCTTCGAGTAGTAAATCAATGCTGTTTCTCCGAGTTAGTACTGACGGGGTAGTAGGAAATCCCAACTGACAATCCAATTTGCACGCAACGTCTGTACGGATGAGCCCAGACCCAATATAGCTTTAGGTGCACGGCAGTAGCAAGGAGATATTAGGAGTTGTACCGCACATTTGCAGATTTCATCGTCCTGCCTCTTTAACACGAACCAGGGGTCATGGTGCTGCCAGTCGTGCGTGACTGGCGGGAGTAACCGCGCTGCCAATCTTCTATCACTGGCGGGCCAATTTAAGGCTCTAAACATACACCTGAGATCATGCTTTATAGCTACGGTAACGACGATACCGTGTCGGATGGGTATAGACACTGGAAGCTAAGGCAGCGGTGAAAGCGAACGAACAGGCTCATGGGTCTCGAAATTTGGGGACCGAGCAAAGTGGAGTCGAGTCGGCTGTTCATGAAGCCAGCAGCAGACTATTCTTTCTCTGGGGCGTTTGAGCTGTGGGCCGTCTGTCAACGTCTTCCTCACATCGGGCTTTTGTTTGGGGGCGGGAGCCAATAGAGGAGAGTGTTGTTGTAAGTTGTGCTGAACTATTGACAAATATATCTTGTTACATGCTGATGATTGGCTAGTACTCACTGGCAGAGACATTAGACAAGGCGGTTATTCTGGGCCAACATCCATCCCTTAACACTTACCAGCATGGCGGACGTAGCATTTTGCATGAATCCACCCCACAACTAAAAGAACCACGCCTTCTACAACTCAATGAGAGTGGCGGAATCAAGTACAGTACACGGCGTTTGGAGTTGCGCACGCGATATTGGGACTGTATTGAGACTTGGCCTATGACGAAGTGCGGCTAATGAAGTAGATCAGGGGAATGACAGTGGAAGGCATAGCTGCTAGGTCCTATAGATATAAACCTGCCAACCACAAGGAAAAGGTGCGGTATACAAGTATCAGTCAGATCTATCAACTCAAGGCAACACTCTCAAAAATAACTTCAGGTAACACATCAACTATCAACACAACGGTCTAAAGTCAGCTTGATATAGGAATGTTTACCAAAGCCTTTTATGACAAAATGCGATGGCTCTGTAAGGGTGAAACGAGTTCTTGGTGTACCAAGCCCTCATTTGCACAACGAAATGGCTCTCTGGTAGGTTCGCGATGGTTTAAGTGAAGGATCTACAGAAAGGGCATAGGGAGTTGTGTGGTCAATTTGGAGAGGTGGGGCCGGTGTGGGTGGCCCTCAGTCCTGAGTGTTGCCAGCATAATGTCGCCATGTACTCCTTGAACAAAGTCTACACGCCGGTCTCTTTCTCATAGCCACTCCACTTGAAGCGCTGAGTACACTCTTGGCAGGGCCTAGGGATATGTAAGTTCTCTGCTGAGACCTCATAGTAGCGGCACCTGTTGTTAAGACAGGGGTAGACTCCTGGTATTATATAACCAGGAGATTGCCTGAAAATCACAACATAAAAACTCTCGCAGACACTTTTCTTGTCTCATCTTTGACCTATTAGCCAAGTACTTTCAGCCGCCTCTATATTTACTTTCGCCTAAGGTTAGTTCCCCTGTTCCAGAACTATATGTCTGTTAACAACCATCCCTACCAGCTAGTTTCCACCATGTGTATTATCACGGAGTATAGCAATGGCCATTGCGATATGTGCAGTACAAACATTAAATATAGTATTGTCACTTGCACTAGAGCGGAAGAAGAGGGCGGGCGTTGCATCAAGAGACCCAGCAGTGTCAAAAGTTCATACTGCACCCTGACTTGCCACACCTGCGCCACCGCTATATTGAAAGTAGAGGTACGCTTCATGATGTGAGCAATTTAAACAAGGCTATGTTTCTGACCCCGTCGACAGTTATCGAAGCAGTAGTAACCTCGTTGGCGGTGGGCTTTGAGGCTATTTGTTTCAACCACTACTCCATAAAAACCTCCAAACCACAGAGACTTACCAATAGACTACATCTGCCTGAAAACGAGTTTCAATACACTACAAGTCGTCCTGATCTACAAGCAAGATGATAAAGCCGATGTTCTTATATTAGATAAAATAGCTTTAGTTTAGGGCATAGAATGAATTTCTTATGCCAGAAGGCAGAAGAACGAATGGCATTGATTCTGTGAGTTAGTTAGAACAGATGTTCTGGGCCACAATGAAAGTGAAGTTCGTCGCCCACCTCAGTAGATATGTTCAGCTAGACTACTTCTTTTAGTGCTCTGTCTGGCCATCCATGCTCCGAGATCTGACATGATTTGGCAAAGCTGCATCTGAAGAAGGATTTGAGAATGCGATGAGAGGAGCACCTATCGGCTTTATCTCGTTAGAACGAAGTGTTTAGAGTTTTCCAGGGAAACTGCTCTTCACCTGTTGGCTAATTTCAACCCCCAAGGGTCTTTCCTCATCAGACGAAGCTATTCGGAGATCAGGAGAGTAGACAGAGGTCCAAGTATCGAGCCTCCTCGAGGCCAGCAGGCAATCAGGTCAGCTGAAAGGAAGTCTCTTTCCGGAACCGGAGGCAACGGGTTGGGTCACCCTCTGCTGGAGAAGGCGCCGGACAAGTTCCGAAATGGTCCCCACAGGCAGGACCTTTTGGATGGAAGCCTGTTTTGGCACTGAAGATAGGTCCAGCAAGAAAGAGATACACTAAGCGGAAAAGCAAAGTCAAGCTAGACGGTGGCAAATGCCTTCGTCTAATATGACAGCCTTTCAGCGTCAGGGGCTTGCATTCTCTGGTACCCCTACAATAGTACACCAGTCCAATCAGATAAACATGTGGCTTGCTATGATTGATTTGAATAAGTGACCCAGTTTCCGTTTATTTTTATCGAGGTGTGAGGCGAAGCGATTGAAAGAAGCCATCCAGCCCCTTTTCGTCCATGCCCAACGAAGTCATGCAACGAATGACAGTGTTGTGGCGAATCACTGGGCTCTCTCTGATGATTTGAATTCTCAGCCAAAAGTCTAAACCGCAAATAGCACATATAGATAACAGCTTAGACATCATACCATATTGACTAACCAGTTATTACAGCGTAAAGCTAATATCATGGTCCCCTTAAAGATGACTCATTTGCCCGTTGGCAAGCGTTATGAGAAACTTTGATGAGTCAACTAAGACGATCAACCGCGAAAGAACTACAGAGAATCGTAGTTACGCTTGCGCGAGATAACATAGAGGACAGGCCTGCACCACACAGCATGTCGCTTTGCAAGGGCTAATGCTTGTCATATGTTCCATAAGTAACTGGGATCTATCATACGGGCCACGGCTATGTCACGTGCTTCCTCTGCATGGTGCTTATCAGTTCTTTTTACGTATCATTTTCTTCCGTCAAGCGGCCCGGCCGAGGCTCGTGCCCTTCGACAAATTTGGCAATAATTAAACTGGTTTCTCCTTGACATGTACGTATCCCCCTATTCCCTTAAGCGTAGTATAAATGATTGACAGTGAGTCGAAATTTTCAATTCCAAGTCTCTCTACTGATTCAAGCTCTGAGCCACAACTCTCAACTGCATCTTATCCTACATTCGATTCGCGCCAACAGTGAACTCTACAAAATTGCGACTCGCCAGCTACCATGGCTAACGATGAACTGTCACATACCCAGACTGTTCTCCCTGAGCTTTGTGCCCACGTAGCAACTATGTTCTGCGGAATTTGTGACGAGAGGCTTAAACCTGGTCAACACATTTGCTGTATGGCTCCCTCTCATGATTCGTGGTGTTGCTAACAATTAAGATGTTGAACTTCCTGAGAATACGTGTGATATGCTTGAACTGTCCGTTTGGCGGGATTGTTATCAAGGCAATGACCCTGCGGACCACGAATGCAAATATTTTGGTCAGGAGAGAAGCTATCGACCTGAATATCCTCTTGTCCACAAATCTTGCTTCCCACTCTTCTCGAAATTTAGTGATTCTGATTCCATCAATGAACGGCTTTGGGCATATGCCTTGTCTCTTTCTACCATCTTTCACAGGGTGTCGCCCTTAAAGCCTCCAAAATTTACTGTCAGTTTGCCCGAAAAAACCTATTGCGATAGCCTGTCTCTAGGTGGACTGTCACGTTCTTCCACGTCTCAGCATCTCGCGCGGAGGTGGTTCAGATGGATGGCACTTTTAGAGTATCTCAAGGACCAGGCTTGGTCCCCCTCGCGGCCCGGGAAAACATCATATCATCCCTCGTCTATTCTCCGATGGGAACGCCATGCCGATACCGAGGTTATTACTACTAAGAACAAGAACCAAGATAACTTTGTTTTGCTTATCTATGACGATCGCGGCTTGTCATCGATTACACAATATGGCCAGATTCCGGAAATCGTGGGTGCGCAGTCAGCAGAAGACCTTTACATGCTATGTCGAGTCCAAGATTTGACGGATATGAAGGTACACTTCAATGTAAGATATACGTTTTGTTTGCGGAAGAAGACTTGTCTAATAGGATTAGTATGGCTTTGCGCATATTGATTCCTTCAACCTGACTTTTACCAAAGGATTGCCATTCATTACTCCGGAATCCAAAAAAGGCAGCCTCCAGCCCATATTCGATTGTATCCAAACACGATATTGCACTGGCATAACAGTTATCTTTGTCATGGGGCGCCCAATGACATTCCATGCCCACTCCCCTCACTCCCCGAAGGCCTTGACATCATGGACTAAGAATGGACTTGATGAGAATTGCATTACGAAACACCATGTGTGGATTTATATACCTTTCACGAGTGGGGACCGAATTACACATTTTGGGGTTGCTGGAACGGATTCTCGTCCTCAAAAGCTTCTGGTAAGAATCGCAACATACAACAAGAGACTCAGGCTAATAAACAGTTTAACTTTGAAAAATCAGGACTCCATGAACTGGGCGCAGGCTCTCAACCAAAGGATAACTGGACAATCCAGTCAGTGAATGACTGGCCTGACTTTGCCTTTAAAATGCCAGACTGGCAGAGTCTTTCTCCTACAGAGCATATTTATTTGGTGTCCCCGGGTGACAACACGGACTGCTTGATTGACCATCTTCAGGGGTCTGAAGTAGACCCTCAGTGCTTCGAGAGTACCGCACCACTAGGGGATGTATCCAGTGCTACGGTGTATCAATGCGCTGGTTTCTGTCAAGGAATTCATTTCATCTATGAAGACTCCAGACAAAGAACTGTAGGGCAGTGTCGGCTAGGGATGGATCAGCCAGTCATTTACGAAAAGCCCTTGCGACTACTATGGACCTGCCGGGATGACGAGGATGAGTACCAACAACATCTTACAGGGCTTGAAGTCAAGTTTTCTATGAAGGATGAGGACGAGGAGGGCAAAGAGGATAAGGAGGACGGGGAGGGTGGTCAACGGTGGAAATCTCGGGCTATGGAAGGGCGTGTTATATTTAGAATGAGGAGGGGGATAGCTGACCTTAGCTTCACAGATTAGCAGATGCCTCGGTTTATATTATTTAAAGTGTAAGACTTTTTTGTTTCCTATAGGTTTAAAATAATAATAGTATAGTATTCATGCCCTGACGTGTCCCACACTGCCTTGACCCAGGATCTGGATGAATGAGCTAGATCCTCCTGTGTACAACATCGTAAATCCTCTTAATGCCAGCTTGCATGGATTTGCTAGAGGCACCCCATGACAAGTGGTCAAGACGCTGCCTCTATGAGCCATCCGTCTATTGCTGACTGACTGTTTACTTGATCATCCAGCGATAGAACATCTTAGTTGCTTATGTTCAAAAGGGAGGAAAGCAGAACTGGGTTTCAGCCGCCTTTCGAACGTTCCCAAAATCGTGTAAAATAAGTCCGACCATATCAATCACCCGCGGCCAGCGGCCATTACCCAACTTGAATGTGAAGTTAACTCAGTTCAGGCAAGACCCCAGCCACCAGCAGATGGTCCCTGAGTTATCACCACCCCTGACTCGCTTATCTTACTTGGCACCCATGCCAGGCTGCGTAACACGCGCAGACACGCGACGCGAGATACGCCAAATTCATTAACACCACATGCCGCACTTTTCTGCATAAAGCTATCTCACGCGCATTTCATTAACAGGCATTCCTTGCATGTGCTCAGACACATGTACCTCGATGCGTGCTGCGCCACTTTACCCTGCTACTCGGAGTAACTCGTTTTTCTCTCCAAAGCACTGTTCATGTCCTCGCATCGCGTGGCTGCCTTTTCTGTTCGCGGATTTCTCTATGCCCAACCTCAACCGTGCACATTCGCCCCGACCTGTTTTGTGACCTTCAACAGGGGGCAATAATTAGGCATCGCCGCTCTTGGCTAAGCTCTCTCGATCATTCTTTTCCGCCACCATACCAGACCGGATCTTCATAGGACATAGCCACTGCGCAGCATCATCCAGCATCTGCTGAATGACTAAGGGCGTGCCAAACCTTGTCATATAGAATGAGTAGATGGCAACAGAGGCGCAACACAAGCTAAGCAGGACACCCAATGACAGATAGATGAACTTGCATCGTGCTGCAAACATGGCACCGTCAGCCGTCAGCTGCGAAAGGAGTGACCATGTCCAAGCCAAGTACATTGTTCGAATCGAGACGCCAACAAACACCGCCGCCATCCCGCCAAAAACCGCATACGTGAGTATCCTTCCCCGCCTTCCCTTCATTCTGGCCACCGCAAAGACCGGCACAGCACCCCAGATCATCACAACAAGGAGTATAGTATCAAGGATAAGGTATCCGAATACCTCCTTCGCTTGCTTGTCCAATCCCGAATCAATCAGAACCGGCCAAAGATGGTTTTGAGTACACCATGCCAGGAGGCTTGGCGTCGCTGGTACGCCGACCAAGAACGTGAATTCGATGACGAAGAGCACGGAGACAAGCAAGTATCGCATAAACCGCGACAAAGGTGTAGTGGCGTCCGGGAAACGGTTTTCGTGGATGGACCAAAAGACAAACTTTCTGTACCGTTGGCGAGCCATATCGACAGACTCGTTTCTGCTTTATTTTTCCTTGCCTTCAATAGACACCAGGTTGATAAGTCTCTTGCTTAGATACAGCTAGTTGTCTAAACAGGATAGACAAGGGAACTCAATGAAATGGTTAGAGCCAGTTGCGTGCTTGCTGTCTCAATGCATGAGGATGCTGTCGCAATTCGGGCTGGTTTGGCCTCGGCCGGATCTTCACAACAGATGTCCGTGAGCATAAGCTGGACACGGGTTGATAATTATAGTAAAGCGGATGTAGTTGGTCATTCTGTATGCTCATCAGCGGCTGTTCTCCTCAAATTTGGTTCCAATGATTAGGGCGAGAAGTTCATTATTGTTCTTCAGCCAACTTTGAGCGTCATCAAAAAGAAATAGCCAATGGCCAAATCTGGACAGTGGGGGGTTTTAAGAACACAACAGTCCAAAAATCGCCCATTGCCAAGGTGAATGGCACGGAACTACCAATTCTTGATTGTGGCGAACGACAATGCTGTTGTTGAACCAATCAGGTCGTAGTTGAGCTGTATTGATGCTGTTGTTCTGTTCTACCTCCTCTCCTTGGGCGTGCAATTCATCAGGTGCATTCAATAGGAACGCGGTGAGCCTAGTGGAAAAGCGCTGTGGACTCAAGCACTCTGGTCTAACAGTTGTCACACGAAAAGTTTTGTTGGAAATGCGCCGTCATCATTGGTGATCCTTGCTTTCGTTGAGAGAACCTCACGGAAATAAAAGCGGGCCAATGAGCTGATAAGGTTATCGATAGACAAAGTTCGGCAGATAAGCCGATAAGCACGACGCTACCAGATCCAAACGAAATAAAAATGCAACCACTCAGACAATGAACGATAGCCAACGACAACAACCTGCCAAAAACCAATTCTAAAGTCAAACAAGACCATCTCACTTCACTGTAAAAGCTGACAAACGAGCTAAATTTATACAAATGATACATGATGATTATCATGCTACGATAAGCACTGCCACTACTTTCTGTTGTTGCCAGTTTGGCAGTGTTTTGATAAACCGATTTGGTCTCTACAACCGTGGAAAGCGAATACAAGCTTCGACAATAATTTGTGGATCCATGCAGAACATTTCATCGATGATCCTTGCTTTTCTGTGCTACATGCACGCCGATTACATCAAGGAAGATATTCGGTCAGTGGCTTGCTGCTAACCCTACATGTGTAGTGCTTTTGCTCCAGACTAGGGTTAGTAGAATAATCATCTGAAATACATCAGACGTCATCGATGATATTGCCACATTCATAGCCGCCAACTAATTCGAGTTTCAAATGACTTCGATAACTATTTTTTCTTCCTTTCTGTTTCAGTATTGTGAAGTTTTGCATTAGTATCACGAAAAACGGTGCAATCGCGTGCGCGTTGTCACCAGTCACGTGGTCTACCATTACCCCGCCAACTTTTATAACTCCACTCCATGTGCTAGCGTTACGTGTTTGTTTTCAACATTGTCAATACGAAAGCCATCACCATTTCGGCATCGCATTACGATATGAGCATCCACGGTAGAGAGAGTCAGAACGATCACTTGGTATCCGAGTGGCTAGAAAAGATTGAAGACCCAGCCCACGACTCAATACATGGAAAAAAGCGCCGCAAAGTCAACAGAAACGAGCCATTTTCCAGCATCGAAGAACCTTGCCATCGAATCCCAACACCGCCAAATTCGTCTCATGGTAATCAACTTGCGGCCAATCCAACCCCTCCCAATCTCCAGAACGCTTCAAAACCTATGCCACGGAAACGCGCTCGATCGATCACGATGGTCGGTTCCGATGACGAAGCAGACGCCATTGACGAGACGCCCAAAGCGTCATCGAGAGCGTGGAAAAAGAAAATACTCGATTCGTCCCGCGGCTCATCGTCTTCTCTTATCTCCTCTTCTACAGCCTCAGGTGCTTCGTCACCCGTGAAGCAGCTTCGATACGCAGCGACGCAGGATGCTGGTTTTACAACCGTTTCCTTTATAGACAACGTTAAAGCATTACCACCTTCCCTGCAAAAGATACGTCAAGAGCTCGTGAATATTGGATACGGTGCGGGCATGCTACCTCAGAGTATGCGGGAGGAGCTGCAGAGCTTGGGCGACTTCCCGGAGCATGCTTTCTACGATTCAGTCGCGCAGCCGAGTCAATGGCGCATTCCTCCGGTCCCGCTTATTCGCCGACTCGTGTCTCGTGCTGCTGAGTGCCAGAAGTACAGCGAAGGGGAATCATCCTGGAATAATGATGTCCATGACAGTGTCCTCAATTGGGTTTTTCGAGAAACAGAAGACGTTGCCATGTTTGACTATAGGTACTGGTAGGTTATCCCAGGCCGCCAACGTCGAGACCCTGCTGACTGGCGTACAGTACTGGGGCGCAAATAATTCAAGAGTACAGACCAATCGGCACGTCATCCAAGTCTGTCGACTTTTGTATCTGTATCAAACCCCCGGAACCGAGTGTAGAAGACCAAAAGATTACAGAGGCCATCGCGACACGACCAGGTATCTCCATCAGCCATACCGAATGGGGAAACTTCTGTAGACATCCGATCGCCCTCTCGATCGAGACTAAGCGCCAGGCCGAGTGGGAGAAAGCATTGCTTCAGATTGCGACCTGGCACTCGGCTCAGTGGCAAGCGCTCCAGTTTAGTACAAAGGTTGAGTCTATCGAGTTCCTTGCTGGGGTTATTGTGCAAGGTCACTCTTGGTACTTTGTAGCGTCAACACTCGAAGACGGGGTATCGACGCTCTACCATCGAATCCCTCTAGGTAGTACTGAGAGCCACTTCGAGTTATTCAAGCTCCTGAAAGCGCTACAATGCTTGGCATCGTGGATCAAAGATAAATACTGGCCTGCTTTTCGAGCAGATATCCTTAAGCTACCAGCCGCTGAATAAGAAGGACAACAACACTGTCATGACCCTCTGCTTCTCCGGCCCTTGAGCAAGAGAAATCTGACAACTACACTCTCAACATATGGGTTTCTCATCCATTTAATCTGTGTACAATATATTAGGTCATTACCCCTTCCTACTCAAGAAGATCGATGGGTTGGATAGATCGAGATTTCTCTATGTACGTGCTCGCAAGCTAAACCTGTCAGGTGGTTCATGGAGGCTCAAATTAACACTATGTGATGCTAGGCGCGCATAAGCTCCTCAGAAAGTATCCAACTTATGATTAAGGTTTGCAGCCAGTCTCGGCCCCTCTACACATTAGTGACATTGAAAGACAGATTGGGATTTCTGTCCTTACATCCTCATATAAGCTGAAGTGAGCTATGGCAATGAGCCCCCGTTGGATCATGAAGCGGCTGGAACAGGCAGTCCAGATACTTATATGCTTATGTATGGCATCCGACGTCCTGCCTGCCCCTACTTTCCCCCCTTCCCGTGTAGATCAAAAGAATCACCGCATCAATGAAGCTTAATGTTAGTACCCTGACCATAACGGACTGGTACGCAATAGGGTTGACGGGCTTCCTTGCATTACTAGCTCTGCGGCATATCATACGAACTTTACTCTGTTGCATATGTCCACTAGTCCTCCGTCGCCTGCGAAGAAGAATCTCCCACTGGACGGTGAGATGTCTGGCGTATAGAGGCCCATTCCGCCGCGGAAGTAGCGTGGACATCATCACTTGGGCTCATATTCTCATATTCCTCTCTTATCTTACATCCAACCTGAGCTGTGTCGTCATCGGTGCTGGGGACGTGGCAGAAGCCTGCTCCAGAGCGGGCAAGCTTGCATTCATTAACCTCATAATCTTGTATATTGGTCCCTGCCTTGACTTCACCGCTTCCGTCCTTCGATTTCAGCTTCGTGTTCAGAGGCGAATACACGCCGGTGCAGGGTACGTAGTTGCCATTCTGTCCACTATCCACGCCATAGGAGCGTTCTCCAGACACGGATGGTCTGCCGTAGATCAGGGGCACAATCTTTATGCTACTTTAGTAACGGGCTCGCGATCCGTGATAAGTTGTTTAGTGCTGACATCAAACAGGCTCTCGCCGGAATCTACTTCATCCTCATACCTATCAGGACTTTCCCGTCATGGATTCCTTATGAAATGCTACTGTCTATTCACCACCTTGTAGCAGGATGGTTGGGCTTCGCCATGTGGCGCCACATTCCGACCGACTCGCAGTTTTCTCTAATATTTCTCTATGTGGTTTCCGGCATCTTCCTAGCATCTCTGACCTGGCAGGTCGGGGAGACTGTGTATACGAATGGTTGGTGGTTCCAGTCGGTATCTCTCAGTCAGAATGGTAGCTACGATTACATCCAGGTCAAAATGACGCTGAGAAAGCCAGTCAAGGTCGAGCCTGGGCAATATATCAACTTATGGGTCCCGTTGGGCCCGCTATCGGGGCTACAGAGTCACCCGTTCACGATCGCTAACTGGTCGATCCGTGCTCAAACAGAACTGAAGGTATTTGTCGAGGTCAATCGTGGCCTCACCAGCAAGTTACGCGATGCTGTGAAGCGCGGCCTCAAGTCCAACATCGGTCTTTATATGGGCCCCTACGGAGCTACAATCGCCATGAAAGGATATGAAACGATTCTGCTAGTTGCCACTGGCCTAGGTGTGGTGGCTGTTGCGCCGTATCTACAAGGGCTAGTCCACGCGACTCGTGCGCGTGAAATCCGTAGCGCGCCTGTACATCTGATCTGGCATATTCCGTCCTGGAGTAGGTCTCCCCTCCCTTCATTCTCTTTCTCGGCTGACAGGAGTTGTAGAGCAATCACATGCGGTTTTTGACATTATCGACTTTGCCCTCGCCCTTGACGAAGGCGATGATACGGAGGAAGCAGGCGGAAAACCCCCGCAGATATCGGGTATAAAGATTTCCATGTGCTACGAGGAGGAAAAAGCCTTATTGCCCGCTAAAGTCCAGCTGTTCATCCGGGAAATGGAAAAGAAGGAGAGTGAGAAGCCAGGTAGAACTAGGATCAAGGTTTATAACGGCGACTTGCCTCTTGAGACATTGTTGATTAACGATGCAGTGATAAGCCCTGCTCAAGGTGACTCCGAGAAACCTACCATGATCGCGGGTCAGTCTTTCATTCTAATTTCCGAGCAAGACTGACAGTACGTACAGCGTCAGTTTCCAAAGACATGAGGAATAAGCTCGTCAAATTTGCAGGAGAGCATTCCAGCGCGGTCGACCTGGTGTTTACAGATTACCAACCTTGACATAATGGTAGTTATCACCATGGGGGTTCAGACAACGATGTCAGAGACCGCCACTTTGGGACGAGGGTCACGCATTCCTTCATATTGCCGCATTGGGACATATCGCAGGTGTTGTAAAACTAGCTTTGTATTTTCTACGGATATTATTATGGTACTGTAGCAAGGAGAAGTATCCAGCTAAACTCTATCAATCTATTATGCTGCTTGGTATCAGATATGCGCTGGTATTTACTCTTGTAGCCTGTTTACCAGCCTTTCCATCAAAATCACTCTATGTAACTCACTATCCATCTGTTTGTGAACAGAACAAGTTGTGTTAGTGCTCCAACCTCGTACGGTCTGCAGGCTGTAGCCCAAAATGGATGCTTCATTCGAAGTTAACTCACCCCCGGCCAGGTGTACATCTTGTGGAATGATCATTTACTTACCTCTTTGACGGTTTCAAATCTGCTATGAAGTCTCCTAGTCTTAGCGGGTAGCAGACGTTCTTCATTACCTTGAGCGTGGTTAAGAGTCTCCAAGCACTTGTAAAAGTCGACAGCTTCCGGATATGCCGTCCACTTTGTGTAGTCAAGGTGGTCTCCTTGCATGTCTTTCTTCAGATAGCCATTCATAAGTTCTACCGTTATGCGCCAAAATCCGGCGAGCAAGTTATCGGCCGTCCCATAGGAACAGAAATGCTGGCCCCCTTTGTAAAAAGGTCAGCTAGAATGCCAGACCGGTATGTGAAGGGGGTAACTGTACAAATCTTGACCTGGCCAGATGTATCCAGTAGCACGTTGGAGCAACTCAGCTTTGGGTGACCGATATTGTATTCCTCAAGGTACAAAAGACCATCCAAAATCTTCCATGTAAGCAAGAATGTGCATGAATTGGGGGCGTCATTGAGGCACGAACCTGCTTCAGCATACAGGCCAATTCAGGGCCACGGACTTTACGAGACGCTGCGATCTCTGCAAGAGATACTGGCATGAATTCATACACTACGGTAAACTCACCTGGAGTAGGCATTGTATAGACCGCGATTCCTTTGACGAACCTCCTGTCCTCAATCTTACGGACTACAGATACCTGTTTTTCACTTTCGGGTCCAGAAAGGGTCCAAAACAAGACACTACTTTGTTTCTCGTCAAGTAGTGGCGTTCTTTCTTCAAAGGCCGCCGATTTTGTCCTCGCCAACTGTACATCCATGTTTCGGCCCAGCGTGATCTTGTAGTATCGCTCAAAGTGCCGCTCTAGATTGTTGGTTTTGGTTTGGTCATGCTCCAATGATGTGGTTACTCTGTTATCTTCTACATGCTTTTTAGGGCCCAGGATAGCTGTGGGATTCTCAACTATCACTGGGAGGCCGGCAAAAGCAACTCTCTTGGGGGGCTTCGAGACTTTCTGAGCTTTGGGCGGAATATCAGGGATGTTCTTGAAAAGGGTTTTTGCTTTTTTGTCAGAGGTGCGTTCATCACCCGAGGTAACTATTTGTGGAGGAATCACTTTCGGTGATTGACTCTCAAAGTCTGCAATAACCTCGCTGCCGGCAAAGAAATTTCCAAGTCGAGTGACCCTCTTATCTGGTTGCTTATCATTGTCCATAGCGCTTACAGCCACACCATACTTCAGTGGGCTGAACATTGCGACAACAGCGTATGATATATATGGACGAGTTTGTAGTGTCTACCGGCTAGATATTTAATTCAAAAAGAGTCTGTTCAGGCCTCTTGGAACCACTATATTGTAACTGGATATCTCATCCTTTGTTTCTTGCAACACTGGTGGTGACTATTTCGGCCCTTGTTCCTCGCCTTATTTGTATGTTTCAATCACCTTTTGCCATTTGCACTATGATATTTCCTAGCAACAATGGATTCCCGTACCCGCAGAGACAAGCTAAACAAAGAGAAGCAGCAGCATTTCTTGGGCGTAGCTAGCATCAGGTTTGGAGCCCTAAGTTTTGACTGGTGCCGGCAACAGAATCCGCTCAAAGGAAGCCCGGATCAGAAAAATGTGGCTAGTTTGGAGACCATGTTTAGGCGTGGATGCGACTGGTCCCCGGAGCAGGTCAGCCACCAGATTCCGGCCTTGATTGATCCGGCACTGCTCGGGGAGAGTCTACTGAGAGCCGGGAACAACGTCTCCCTCGAAAGTCTCAAGAGAGAAGACGGGGCATTTGCGGAACTAGATCTTGCCGATGGCAAAGTCATCTGCCTGAAAGGTGAACACCGAGTTCTGGCCTCTGACGCGACAGTTGCAAACCGAAAGAAGCGTTGGATTATCCGCTTGTACTCAACAGGTATACGAGACTTCCCAAGGGGCGTTTTGAGAATGTGACTGTGTTAAGTTGAAGAAACAGACCTAAGCGAAGATGCAAGAAACGACTTGGCGAACGAGAGGGTGAGCGAGAGGCAAACGACAGATGCCGAGTACTTTTACAATATCACTCTGTTCTGGTTGAAGAATGGCGATGTTGACCAAGGACCGCGACACAACACATGGTTCGCTCAGCTTATGCGTCATTCCGAGGGAAAAGCGAAAGACTTGAAGCGGCTTTGGTCGGGTCCGTCTTCTCAAGGAGATCTATTGAGGCAATTTCATGAGATCCCCGCCCTCTTCTGGGGAATCAGCCTCGGCAGCGTAGGAAAGGCAATAGCTATGCCGAGACAACAGGTAGGCGCTTTGTTGTTGATGATACTAATGATGATGATGCATTTTTTCTAAATATTGACGCGTTCAGACCCGAAATCAGATCAAGCGGGTGTTTGACTTCTGGGACTACATCTGCTGTCATGATGTGAGTATGAAACTGAGGTTAGATATGAACACTGTCAGAGTGGTCAGTGGTAGAGGGTCAGGTGCCTACTCCGGCCCCAACCTTGACAACAGTGGCGAGATCTTACGTAACTTCGACCACACAGAACGAGCCGCCATTCTGTCTCGGCTCGAATCAGCCACAACGGATCGAGTTGTTCCAACGTTAGGGGTCTTCTTCCGGAATACTCTATACCTACAGAGCGTTATCGATTGCCTGAGACACCTAGTTCCACGTCACCGCAAGGCGCGGGACCTATGGGACGATTTAAATAACGGGTTTGAAGAGAGAAGTGATGGCCGTTGCTTACTACAGGTATCAGACACTTGTTTCAAACTAGTTCACGTCGGCGAGATCGACCAATTCGAGATCGCACGCAGGCAGCTGTGGCTTTTTGCTTTACGAGAATTTCCATCCTTACCTTGTGATGAGACACTAAAACGAGCAGGGCCCAAGAGCTGCGTAGACGAGGCAAAGCTCTTTGAGCTCGCGGTACTTGCTCATAGGCTCGGATGCAGATCGGACCAGATAGATCATATACGGGCGAATGCGTGCTGGAAGCCTTCTCCTATACAATCCGTCTACGTACCGGATCCAGACATTGTTACGAAGCCTTATAAGCATGGTAAACCTCACCCTGATGACTTGAAGAGATACAAGAATTCACTCTTTCTTTCAAATTTTCACAAACCGTTCGACCCGGAAAGTCTTGAATCATCTTTCTTCTTTATCCAAAGATCGCTCTACTTTGACATCTATCCTGATGAACCGCGCGGTATCGACGTCTTACTGCAAAGGGCAGCCGAGATTGGCGAGTGCGACCTGATTGACGATGAATACCGACCTAATATGCAGGGGGTCAGCGAACAACTAATACGTCAAGACGACCAGCTACGCGCGTCCCTTTCTGAACTGCAGGGAAGATATGAAAAGTTATTCCAGCAGGAATCGCAGTGTCAAAGTAGCATTGACGTCAAGACAAAGGAATTAGAACAGCTTAACAATAACATCGAAACTACTAAGGCGCAGACACAGCTGCTGGAAAGTCAGAAAACGCAACTCGAGAATGAGGTACGCGAGGGAGAACGGATTAAGACGGATATGGACAAAAAATACCAAAATCTCTGTCAGAAAGTCACAGAGGAGCAGCAGAAGCTGTCTAACGTCAAATCCGTGGGAGCGGCGGCAAACGACGAATTACAGCGCCTTCAGGGTCAAGTGGAGGATGCTAGGCGTGCCGTTGAAGATTTAGAAATCCTCAAGAAGAACCTCGAATTAAAAGTGCAGGGGTTAACCAGCCATGCCGAGCCCTTGGTAAGTGATCCAGCGTGTCTCAAACTCTCACTAATGTGAGGCAGCAGGAAGCCAGTGGAGCAAATTCTAAGGAACAAGAAGAGAGGGTGCAGCAAGATGAGCACTCTTTGAGCCGAGAAGTGAGATATGTAACCCCTCTGGCAGAAGAATGAAGCACTAAATAACCTCATTAGGACGGCTTATTTCTGGTCGACTCGGATGACGCTCAGTTACCTATATTCACGTTTGCGCAGGCACCCGACTCGATGGCATTCCCAATTGAAATGCGGAAAAGAACGATGGTCTTCAAACGCGAGAATGAATTAGAGGAATGGCTGAACGTGTTTGTGGAAGAGGGCTACAGTATGGCTGACAGATATATGCAGACATTAGTGCCTCATTCTTGTTACAAAGCTTTGAAAAAAGAGGAAGAACATGAAGACAGGCTGGTGATCCTCTTTAAGGATAAGTTCTTGTTTAGTGAGAATGATTTCTTGGGCGATGTACTTCCCGTGAGGGTACATAAGAAGAACAAAACATAGGTGGTGTTTTTAATGATGAGCAGGCATATGTGCACTGGAACATGTAATGCCATAGTCCGCGTGCACCGAGGCATTAAGTGAACTGGACCTCGTCAACTAGTACAAAAGATGTGCCTGCACACATGGGCCAGCATAGATGTTGAGCTGGTCTGGATGTGTCAGTATAAGTGTTGCACTAGTACATTCGTGCTAGTACATAGCGTGCGCTGGCGCGTACATGCTGGTGCAATTGCCCGAGCACGCCCGCGGCGGCCCATCTGTGCCGTTACAGATAAGATACACCACTTGTGCTGGCGTACCCGGAATAGCACACATGAGCTAAGCTGCATCAACTAGTGGCTCTGTTCTGGCCGGCATGTCCTACTACAAATGCACTAGCGCATATGTGCCAGCGTATGTATACTAGCACTCGCTGCGTGGTGGCACAGATGGACTAGAGTAACCTGTGTCCTAGCATTCCTATACTAGGACTTTACTTAGCCTGGCACACCTCTGCTGGCCCGCAATCTGCCCCAGTATATGTGCAATGGCTTGCTTTGTACTCTAGCCCCTGCAGACTGTCATGTTCCTTGCGCTGGGCTGTGCGTACTGGTATCATTTATGAGAGTGACACCGAGTTTAATTTTTTCATGGCGATCACATCTTGCAAATCTCAAGTAGGTGGGGTCACGCGGATAAAGCTTAGCATGACCTTATCACCAAGCACTCCTTCCCACCCTTTTCGTGAGGCTGGTCGGCATTCAATGGGAGTAGTTAGCCAGCTAACCCCATTTTAATTCTCTTAGACGATCTCCATTATCATTCATCCGAATCTGTCTACCTACAATATCCTCAGGCGTGAGTATTCGTATCGGAGGACGTTTTCCATGCTGTCTCGTAGCTACCAACACAAAACACGGTTCAACTTGTTTGCAGGCCCGGTTTTGTCAGGTAAAAATGTCTGTCATTGACCCAGACTTTGAACTGGTCCTAGTTTGGGTTTTTGACTCAGTTGCGCCAAAATCTTGGGTGTGCACAATGACCTCAGCGACAATAGTTGCCAGGCAAAGCCGGGCACAGCAAATGCACTAAACGCTTGAACAACGCCTTCGGATAAGCGGACTGCCTAATGCTCACTCAGGCCAGTCAAGAGGGACGGAATTTTCTGCCTCTGATCGTTCTTATGTGGGGTTCAACCTACTGGATGGCAATTAGGTTCGGGAGTTGACATGAAGGTGGAATGCCGATATTTCATGCTTGGCTCCGCGGAATATCCATTGCCTAAAGTCCCTGATGAAGTTCCTGCAAAGCCTGGAAGAGTCCGTTCCTGGTTTCGGAGACACGTTGAGGCGCGCTAGATTAGACGTAAAGATGAGTGAGGTTTGCGGGCAAAGAATATGTGGGGAAAGTCTCATTCTGGCCTTCCAAAGAGTCCGTTATCAACAACTATTGTAACCCCCCAACTTGCCATCCCTTGATTATCCTCCGTGTCATTCATGATACACACATTCTACCTCATCTGACCCAGAATGCTCTTCATGAAGGGGCTTGGCTAACTTGAAAACAAGACAGAAAAATATTAAAAATAAGACACTGCTGTTGTCGCCGCAGACATCGATCAACAATATTTGGAGATGCTTCTCGAGCCCTCGCCCTCAGCACGCCCTGGCAATCCTGCTACTGGATCAGTCATCAAAAGCTTCTGCAATCGATAATAATGGTAACTAATTGCTTACTGAAGGACGCCTCCGAGCCGTGACAGAGTGCCAGCGCAAAGTGAACGGGATCATCAGAGAGTGTAACGTGTGAATATGAGATACTGGGACCGTGACTAGGATCTCGTGAGTACTCATAGTGACCCATGGACGCCGAGTTGATTCCTGATAGTTAATTGTACAGCTCAGGTATTTAGTTTTGCGGATCAAGCTCACTGTCTGGATGGGCTTCGGCAGGCAATGGTTGATCTCGGTGAGATATCTGGCCCCGACACAGAGCCAAATGCGCCTAGCGCCGTCAAAAGAGTGCATGAAATCTTTTCCCTGCCTACGTCCATGGAGAATGTAAGCGGAATGGACGTGAAACATGGCAAACTCAGCAACTGCTGATTTGTTGCAGGCTTGAACGCTCTCGCAAAACTCCAACTCAAAAGACACTGATATGTCGGAGCAGAAGTTAGCGTCTCCGGTTTCGTCTTCTGCCGAGATGGTGCGTGGACGTACACCATTGTCGATGGTATGCTCCATCTTCATTCGCCATGCAGGAACTCTCCGAGTTTGGAGAGCACTTCCGCAACAGACCGATACCTTAACATGCAGAGTGAGTACAAGACAACGTGAGAGACCGGTCCCAAGGCCCTTTTCCTTTCCCAGTGTAGACAGAACGAAGCCTCGGTTCCTCTCATCGAGAAAGCTTATGCCAAGGCTTGTGGCGATTATGCGGGATTAGTATGTGGCTGGGTTGGTGAGAGACTGGAAAATCTTTCTGATGGAGTAGTCACTTAGCTATTTGATTTAGGTATTCTTGGTTCTAATCTCTTCCAAGTTGATGAACTATCTAAGGTCAAGCAGGATTTCCTGTTCGTTGCCTTGACCGGAATACTGGATGGCGGCTATGGCGAATGTGACGGCATCTGAGAGGGTGCGTGGAGCGATGGCTTAAAAGAATGGACAGCAGAAGTCTAGCAGGAACTCGGGTATCGCTTTGGTGGCGATTCTGTGTTTTGGATCTCTTTTGAAGATTTTCTGCGGAAATACTCACACCTGGATCGCACTACGCCCGCATTACCTTCCTTCCTAGAATGTACAGCATGATCTATCATATACCCGAATAGCGATCCAACCAATAAAGAAATCCTAGACTACACAACGGCTCTCAAATCAAGGCTCTATGTTGCCCAGTAGAAGAAGAATGAAACAGAAAGTGGAGAAAGTGCTAATCTGCCGTCAGGACTAAGAGCACCCGAGGCCACTGGAGAGGAGCCATCCCAATAGGGGCTAGAGGTGGGAGTGAAAGAGGCAGAACCAAAGGTGCAATACAGCTCTGAGCGGTCATCTATAGCCGTCTGATCATCACAAATGAGCGTATCTTGCTTGAGGACAAGCATTGGTTCCAAGATCCGGGGCGTGATGTTCCTTCACTACGAACTTGCTGGAATGAGGTAGAAGACGTGTCTGAATATGGTACTGTTGAGTAGTTATGTGCATCGCAGTTGTGCATAGCCCAACGCTTGTACTGGGGCGTTGGTGTTGACCACATCTCGCCTGAGCCTAGAACGGATTCATTCTCAGTAAAGCCGCTTGAGTTCATACTGTTTATAGGCGTAGGTGCAGATGTATGCATAAGGCAGTTGTGTAATTATATCGCAGACAGAAATGAGAAGTTAAGCTTTAAGTTGGGTGTTACTTTGTGGCGGAGTGTAAGTATTGCGTGGATAGGGCTAAAGACGAAGGTTAAGAAAGTATGAAGGATGAAAGGAGGCGTGATAAATGTAGGAAAGTTGGAGGTCTTCATATGAACTAATTGTCAATCTTTTATATTGAATTCCCCGGGTAGTGCCAGCATGGATCCGCTATTCGATAGAAGATGGCCAAGGCACACTGGTGGCCCTAGCTGATATGAAGGGGCACTGCCTGAGCTTTCTCAATGTCAAGATGGGTCAGTCTCACTTCTTCCACACATGAGACTGGTCGAAATACCGAGGATAGTCTCCCGGATTTGAGGACAAGGTGAGTATCGATGACACAGCTAGCTGCATGCATACTTCAGAGCTGTCATCTCTCCTTTACTGATTACAATGTAACAGCAAGTCCGATCCAAGATGCTATAATGTTTAGCCAACGACAGCCATCCCAGCATCGCCAGGGCCAAAAATACACCAATGCTCTCGATGTGTCTGCTGTTCAGATTGATCATAGCCGCTGGTACTACCTGGCATCCGCGACCTAACGAGAGCCCCTCCCTTTCTGCTGTCCAATTTTGGATTTGTTTCCTTGCCAGGCAGGCGAAACGTTCTGGCAAACCAGTACAGGAACAATGAGAGGTCGTGGCCTAGTTCCATCTTTATCACCTGCCTATCTGCCACTATCCTCAGCTTCATGTTCATGGAGTGTGAGCCATTGTCGCAGTAGATCACTCCCGACCACATAACACAGAAGGATGTATTAGTGTCATTCTTCTGACGGTGGGCTGATTAGACCGAGGCAAATCCGTTCCCACCATGTTACAAGGCTCCAGCTTGGTGATGCTCTTTGACGGTGGTGCCAGAACACAGGGCACCAATACACCATACATGATCTGTAATAGTTCTCAATGTCGCTGGCTCGACTCGGCCACCGTTGGCTTCTTCCTAGCCTCTCGCTTGCGTTATCTATAGCGAAGTGTCCACATTTGCCTTGCGTCTCCTGCAAGATCGGCACGTCTTTCTCAGTTGCGCAAAGTTCCAGAGATTATTCGCTATCCAGATGTGCGGTTCTATATCGGCCACTCTGTATCTCAGCATGCGTCGCTTGATCAGCCGCAATCACCCATCTTCAAACCGCCAGACGATCGAGCAGGGTAGAAACGACGTCGGAGTACCAGGCCTCATGTTACTAATGTTCAATATTTCCTCTTCTCGTGTCAGTAATTAAATATTTTCCAGGCGCTCTGCTTCTCGGTAAAATGAAGTTTGCCGGAAGCACTATTAGAGATCTAAGACCCAAGTTTCGTCCGATGCCCATCTTCAGTTCAAATAAGCTTCATGTCTTCGTTCAACTCCTCAGATAGTCGCGACAGTCCCTCCGCCAGGCGCATCGGTATGTTCTTACACGATCGGTACGTGAATTCGAATTTCTACTACTCGAGCTTTAATCGAAAGCTGATTTGGCTGCCCTAACAAGACGTAGCACAGACTATCATGAGTTCTTCTCTCCTATCCTTTACTAGCGGCTGACCTTGCCATGAAAGTAACCTCTATTTACGATAGAGTTAGCCATTCCCTTCTGTTATATATAAGCTTTCATCAGGTACCAGGCGTATTTAATCATCCCGTAGCTTTCTTAGGATCCTCGCACAATTTTAAGCATTTCGCTTTCCAGTATCATATATTGGAGGTCTATATTGCTAAAGCGCCCCGATATCCACATAATAACTCCTGCGTTCTTGAAATTCTCCTCGGTACTGTCCTCACCTGCTGGGGCATCACCTAGCGAAGAATTCCGCGTGTTTTCATCTATGAGGCGTCGGTCGCGAGGTTGAACTGTTTTATGGAGTCTGCTCGCGAATTTGCGTTACCTTGAGTACTGTCGCCAATGTCCTCAAGTGCGAAAGTTTGATACAATGAACTCTCCTGGAGCAGAGATAGTCTCTGTCTGTGCCGATAGTGGATGTGGAAAACCCATTGTCGCTAGAGAATGGTTGTAAACTCTTGATCCGTACCGGCTGGGCAGACG